>CABFOV010006829.1:0-25876 GCA_902141375.1 Timema poppense | reverse complement strand
CTGAAGCGGTTTTCTGTCTTCACCATTTGATTGAGTAATTATCTTTGTTTACGCATGTTGTAACTAAATATGTATTGTTCCAAAACCTATCTCCAGCACCTAGCTGTATCTCATTGTTACTCCACTCTACCTTTTGATCTGTACTTGTCTTAATGTAGTTGGAGACCATGCACCATAACTTTTTAAGACCCCCTTTTCTTTCCCTATTTCTAAACACATCTTCTTCAGAACATTTTTGCATTGGTTAAAATTGTTACAATAGCTATTTAGAGAGTGGAGACGATAAATAACTATTTTTTTAAAACAAATTTATATATTTAAAATGGGTTTGAAAAATTTTAGTTGAGAAAAAAATATAATTAAGGTTATAACAGCTGAGCCTGGAATACGCCAATAGTAAAATAATATTCATAGAGACGAGTAGGATGTAAATTACATAAGTAACAGAAGAAAATCTAGGTAGAGGCACGTTAGTAAAAATAAGATCATTTTACCGCCATTATAAGCTGTCATATTGTTTCTATTAACTTTGAAGACGGCCTAAATGACGCGTCACAACAAGTTTAAGGTTATTTTTAATCTTTTGAAAGAGTAATGTGACATGTGTTTGTGAAATTCATTATGTTTACAGTTATGTTATTTTTATTCGTATGATAATAGTAATAATAATAAATATTCGTTTAATCATTCTTCACATTAATATTCCTTGCAATATTTATATTTCTTTTTTTAAAGTGAGTATATTTTTCGATTCAGTATTTGTATTAAAAATCAGTATATGATAACGTGACTTATTTATTTGGGTGCCCGGTAGCCAACCCTGGCTGTATCCGAATAGTCTACCTATGCGGCGTCGCGTTGGCTCGTGACGTTGATATGAAAACTGCGAGAAGTGTAAAATTATCAAGTCAAGTGTACTTGACTATTTGGATACAGCCCCTAACTACTATACTACCAGAGCACCCTAGGTGGTTACATGGTTAGGATGGACCCCGAGCGGTAGGGGTTGGGATGGATGGTTCGTGGGGAATGAGGCTAGCGAGTTAGTCCAAGTAGATATGTTTATTACTCCAGATAAATACTAACTACTACATAAATATGAGGTAATCCCCCGTGACGAGGGAGCACGTGCGATAACGGGACTCTCGACAACTACCTAGAGACCCGGGATCGACCCTCCGACCGGGGTAAACCGCCAGATCACATGTTAAGTAGTCACTTCTCTAACGGCAACCCTACCACACATGCATCCAGCATGGCTTCCAACAGTTAACAGCCGTGTGTTCTTCTCACACATAAATATGCTGATCTCGATTCACACCATTCCAAAGGTCCATTGGCAGCACCGTACTCGCTCGTCAACAGGATGAAGCTATATGAGCTATAGTACGATTTTGGTAGGAAGAACAGTAGAAGTTAGTTACTAAAGTTACTAAAACAAGTTTAATATTTTCATACATCAAGTCATGTTATCTGCAGTTGTCACTTTTGATAAATTTAATCAATACCTATCAATTAAAACAAATAATATAGTAAACTGTTATCAATGTTGGCTGTAAAACAATATGTTTGAATTTTCTCTACTGTTCTTCCTACCAAAATCAGGGTATATATGCTATTCTCAGCAGGAAGGCAACTCGACACTCTTGACTTCCAAGGAATTGTACAAGCGTGGGTCAACCTCCCGCCAGAATAAACCTTAAATAATTATGCTCTTACATTACAACCCCCTCCGAAAAATAAGTGGAACATTTATGAGACACTTATTTAACTTAGGTGGTTAACACTAGTTATTAGATAAGTCTGGCAAGGTAACTACAATAGACTGTGCCGGTGTAGGTATTGGGGTTACAATGTTAGGGGCAGGCCTACTAAAACATTTAGCTAATGACACTTTATAAAATTAAAGACTACTACAGCTACAATAATAACCAATACAACAGATGTGATAGTTGAGCCTAAGATTATAGACAAAGGTTTAGGATGTTCCCTTAAGCTATAGGTCCTAATTTTCCCTACTACTTGATTAAAATCAACTGGATTAATCGATTGCTTAACAAAGGCATCGATCTCGTTCACTAGTTCCCTGGAAAAATTAACATTTTTAGGAATATTTAAATTTGATTCGAAACTTAAGTTTCCCAAATTTGGAATATACATCAAGGGTAATTTATTTTGAAAATACAATGTACCATGAACTGAAGCTAGTACTTTGAAATCACTACTACTCATGTCACAGTTACTAGCATTTAATATGACACCACTATTCTTAAGTTTCAAAGTATATGGAGGCATACTGTTGAAAGTTGTTCTACATACAAATGCCACTTCAAGGGGCTTATTTACTGAAAAAATCCAACAATTTTTACTTGTACAACGTAAAAAGGTTTTGACAAGTCTTGAACTGTTCGTGGACAGTATACACTGGAACTTCTGTTCAAAAATAAATCGAGTTCACAACTATTGGCAGTTGTGTCGTACAGAACAAAATTTGAAGGACAAATTGTGACAACATGCTTTTTACACTTTGTTAGATCTTTAGCTTTCACGTTATTAAAGTATCGTCTATCTTGACTGATAAGCATATAATCATGTAATTTATACTGAACATACTTATTAATATTCTTCCAAAACATAGGAAGAGTATAAATCTGGTATAGCTCCCATTGACTATCTGTATTGGCTAGTGGTACACTAATAATTACTTTTAAAGTATTATCACTTACTATAGATTGTACGGTGGCCATTCCATAAAAAACATGTAAATACTCTGGTTTCACTGGTACAAGCCTGGTCAACGCTAATTTAATATTTTTTTCTATTGAATGTAAAATATTCAAATAAACACTCGGCGTTATAAGTCCACTAATTAGCTTGTTGTTGGAACTTATTTCTATGGATTGTCTTAGATTAATCATATCTAATCTAGCATTTGACATACATTCACTTACCCTAAGCAATAAATTGTTTAAATCAATGTGAGGGTTAATTACATGTATAGACCTTAGTAGTCCATCTACACTTTTGCTGAGCTCACTATAATAACATTGAAATGAGAGAGATATTCCTTAACAATTTGTTGGCTGAATTTTGAATTGTTTGTAACTATATATTCTAAATTTTTCATTACTAAAATATGCCTATTCATATTAGAAACAACATCAACATCTTGATCCAAATATTCAAGTTTTTGATTAATTTCATACAAATCATCAGAATCTAAAGTGCCAAAACAGTTTTGAGAATTTTACCTCCCAAGTCAATCCAAGCTCTTTTTGGTTTTTTAGGTTTATTAGGTAACAAGTCTGTAAAACTGGCTATTTCTTGTTGATACAATTTATAGGTTTCAGTTACTTGCTCAGTGGCAGTTTTCCAGTTTTGATACCATGAAGAATTTATTTTCTATCAACTCATCCGGCAACTCAACATTAATTATAGAAGTTACTAAATTGAACAGTTTATTGTTTTCTACATTTAATTCCATCAAATTGAAATCTACCATTTCTGTAAAACTGTTATTGGATAAGATTAGGTTTCCTGTCCTTTCAAACATGACTCCACTCAGTAATTTCCTAACTTCCGTCGCTTCACTTAACACATTGGAAAACACACAAAAATAAAACACTAAAGCAACCATTTAAGTGGCGCTTTCTGAGGTTATACGAGTGAGAGGGGTGCTCCGATGACGTTGGGGGGGTTGGTGACCTTATTCCTCCTGGCAGGCTGGTTCTCCAGCGTGACTGGATGGGGTCGACTGGCATCGAACCTCGAACCGCTGCTAGGGCCACCATGTGACTTATTTGGCGTCCTCGGGAACCAGTGGCGTCTTCCTCGGACAACCTCTCGGCTGCACCTCCATGTCGCTGTTACAAGGTACAGGGAATAACTTACCCAAATATGGCTTAACCCTATTTGTGTGAACAATTACAGTGCGAAAGGACAGCTGTACCTTAATGGTTACCGGTGACAACACTTCTAACACTAAATATGGTCCTTTATACTGGAGCTGGAATTTCTTTATTTGACCACATTTTAGAACTGGATTATAAAGATACACTAAGTCCCCAACTTTGTATTTGGGTACAACACTCTTCTTGTTATCCTGAACCACCTGTTGTAGACTTGTTTTTTTACAATCACTATAGGATAGCTCCATGGTGGATCATGTATTTCCCTGGGTTTGATAAATCCGGCCTTTAACTGGTTCTCAACCATGTCTTGAACTAGGGCTCTCTGGTGATCAGGTACTCTGTATGGTTTCTGAGATGTAGGCTTCACATCTCCGGTATGTATTCGATGGTGTACTAATTGGGTAGCAGGTAAATTATCTTTTTACCTAAAGATATCTTTAAACTCTCGTAAGATAGGCTTCAAAATGTTTTTATCTTCCTCTGACAAGTGATCTAGTTTTTGATTCAGTGCAGCTTTGAGTTTAGGGGTTGTAGTCTCCTTAACCTCACAAGCTTGTACAACTTTATTCTGACCCTTACCCTGAGGTAATACAAGGTTCATGGCATACAAACTTTCACATGAGTTTTTTCCACAACAGATGATGTCATCTTTATTTACATAACAAACGCTAGCAATTACCGCTCCTCGTGGCATTTGGACAGCCACAGGGCTCATATTAACAACACTTATAGGAACTCTGACCTTGTTCCCCGCTTTTATGGCAACACTAACACGTCTAGCCACATAACAGTGTTTATCTTCCATTATATCACTTTGTATAACTGGTTCTACTAAAAGTAACTTTTCGTCAACGACTTCTGGGAGTTTAACTTCTTTCTTGCGCCTGGGGGCATTTCTTCAGCATGCATTAAACGTACTAGAACCGGAACCATTTCCACAGCGCAGGATGAGGTAGCTAATCTCATATTTACTACTGCATTCGTTGGGGCCCTATTTTGGCTCTTGTTCCTAAATCATAAGATTTATGACGAAGGTTCAACTTCCGTTTTTCTACGTTAATAGGCGCCTGGTTTTTCAACAAGAAATCTAACCCAAGTATGCCCTCATAGCGGTGACAGCTGGCATTTACAACCTGTACATTTACTACATAGCTATCGTGGTTTAACTTGATAGTCACAGATTTTTCTCCCAAATTTGAAATTTTTCATCCTCCTAGACCTGCAATATTGTACTTAGGTTCGGAAATATTACTATTTCCCACAACTTCTTGCCACATTACTGAAACTTGAGATCCTGTATCGACTAACAACCTGCATTGTTTTCCCTCGTAGTTTGCAAGAACTATGAGCTCTTCTACACTAGAGTCTTCACTGTCAGCGACGAATAAACCTTAAATAATTATGCTCTTACAATATTATATTTTAATTATTGTTACATTATTAACTACAAAAATAAATTCGATAACTATGACGAATAACCTAAGCTATTTGCTTAATATTGTGTTTGTGACCTCAATTTAGAATTTGTCTTACATTTTTTGGCAATACTCTTTATATATAAATCTATTTAATTACTAGGAGCCTATTTAATATATTATATTTGCCACAATGAGAGGATAGACTACTGATATGACACTTTTACTTTGTTATATCACTTTATTTTTATATTTAGGCTGTATTTGAATAGTCAACTTCACGCACCACCGACCCTTGACGTTCACTCTATAGTTGCATTAGAAATCATGTGATCAAGTGCAGATCCATCCGAATAGTCAATAGTGCTAATGCACCCCTCACACGCCCTGAGTCCAAGGGCTACAGCAAGTTAACCTTAGACACGCCGTCGAGGTGGTGTTTGATCGTCAATTGTTTGATTTTTCGTCTGCTAGAGAGAAAGCTCATAGATTAATTGATCTTTGAATACGTACATTAAATATACTGGTTGCTTTGTAGTGTTGAGTTATATTGTGTTGTGTTGGATAATTTAGCTAATTTATCATGTGCAGTGAAAATAAGTCTCTACAAATCTGCGGACTCAAGGGAGTGAGAAAGATATTTTGCCATTCGAATAGTCTGTTACAATTTTTGATCTCAAGAGAGTGTTAAGTTTAAAGTCATCAAGTCAAGTGTACTTGACTGTTGGATACAGCCATAATTACTGTTAGGCCTATTACACAATTGAGTAGAGGGTTAATAAGTGGTAGGAAAAATAAACGAGTCTAGTACGTCTTAACCATTGCACATTTGGCTATTTTTCACTTAAATGGTACCATGTGTCAATATGTTATTCACTCTATTATGCACATTATAGTACATAGATTCAAATCACCAATATCTAGACTTTTTCTTACAATTCTACCAAATATTATATTTGAATAAAACTAGACAACACATCCCCCAAATCACCTTCGAAATGTAAATATTGACAATGACCTATGACTTTCCTTTGATTCTTCACACTGGAGTGATGACATCCTTTGATCCTTCGCTTCACACTTTTGATCTTGTGCAGTGCACACTAAAATGGCTATAATGTCATTGAACGATATGTATCATCCACGTTTAAGTATTATATTGAATGGTTTATTTTATCTATAATTATAGGACTAAATTTAATATATTTATACATTAAAGGTTAAATTAAGCTGGGTTGATTAAGTGTAATAGTAATGAAAGGATAAGTAAAGTTGGCTTGGATAAGGATCATAATAACTAATATAAATTAGTTGTGTTATTTCAATGACATCATCAATCTTATGCTTCGTCTATAGTTTGGTTGTTATAAAAGTACTTGTGATCACCTACAATGAGTTTAGTGATTTACTGAAAGTTAAATTTACTATAACATAAAGTCAATTGTGGTTGTCATAGATGGTTTTACAACTTTGTAAAGACGGTAAAATTATGTTTGGGGTTTAGTGTTATGTGTCTAGTTATAGGTCTAGTTATAGAATGGCTGAAAGAAATCTGTTGCTTAGGTGAGTGGAACTTTTTATTATTTTATTTAAATATTTTTTTTTTGTTATTTTTTGGTTCAAATCGATTCCAGGCCTATGTGTTTTAATGTTTGAAATAATGTAGGCCTATGGCTGATTTCAATCTTTTTGATATCCAAGAAAGGAATGCATTAAAATGGAACAGTAAAGGCATACTAGACCCATACAAATTATTAGTTGATTAACAATTTTTAAAAGTATCTTCTTTTAATACTAACTTATATGTTGACAGTTTAAAACCACTATTTTATTTTTATTGAAACCGGTTTCAAAATGGTGCCCATTTTTGTATCATGGTGCATAGCATTTGTAACTTCGTTATCTCAGCTGGGGTAAGGGCTTCCTAGGACAAATTTACAAAGATTATGATGTTAAAAGCACATTCTAGGCTATAATTTTGTTGAGGTATTCTATCATGGTGGCTACAGACAGGGAAAACAGGGAAAACCTGTAAAAGTCAACGAATTTTTGGATGACAGGGAAAACAGGGAAATGTCAGGGAATTTAACTAAAAATAAGGAAAAGTCAGGGAATTAAAAAAATATATCTAAAATATCCCATTAATTTTGCAACCAAACATTAAAATAAAAGTTAATAATACCTAAATAAAATAACATTCTGATTGTTAAAACGATTGATAAAACCGTTTATTTTTAGTAGATACAAACTTTTTTTTTAATATGTGATCAATAATAAGTAAAACAAGTTNCCACTCTCCTAGTTAAGCCGGAGTCTTCGAATGCTCTTTCCAACGCATTCCATGCTTCAGCCGCAGTCTTAGCATTTTTTATATGAGAATAATTTGTTTTTTCCACAAACAAGATTATTCTAGATAGAGCTTTCCTCTCTTTATTCTTCCAAGAACACACCTTAGCTTCGTCTTCTATCGCGGGAGGGTCTTTCTCTATCACTTCAAACAAATCATCGTGCTCCAGATAAGCTTTCATTGCAAATTTCCAACTGGAGTAGTTTTCTCTGCCAATTAGTTTTTCTACTATCGGCAATCCAGATGTAGACGAACTCATGTTTACAATTTGTAGTGTAAAACTTTTGTTAGTGAACACGCCGCCGCCCAAAACTGACACTGAAAAACGAACGCGATTTTATTTCTCTTTATTTCACTTCACCATCTCACTCGCGCACTGTAATACGTTGCCTGGGCCCATAACCTTTTGTTAGGGTTATGAAATAAAATACCGAGTATATCGGAGATGGTTTTGATAGTTTAATTATTCAGAAAAAAGAGACATACAATATGTAAGTAATGCCAAGTCGGCCATCTTGAGACAGTTAATAAACAGCTAAAACAAAAGAAGCATGTTATGCATAGAGATAGGTAATCCTACATCACAATAGAGGTATGAAAATACAACACTGTTCTAACATACACAAATTAAAGTAGGTAGTGCCTGCTGTATGTTAGGCACCTTTGGTTAAAATTTTGAGTTTGAGAGTCAGTGGCTTAAGAGATGTCGTAATAAATTCAATAATTCCATTAGTGTAGGTACCTACACCTAATATTTTATTTTCATTATAAATGTTAGTGTTTATGGTGTGACTTTTAAAATTAAACTAAACATGATTAAATGCCAAATAATTCAAAAATTGGTCTTAATTGTTTTACAGACTTGTTAGAAGACAACAAAGTTAATTTAGGGTAGGCCTACCTATGTCAAATATTTGAAATAGGTTCACAATCTATTATTATTTAGAACAAGTTAAGCTATAAAATACTAAAAATATTTGATTTAGTATGTTTGTTTAACAGAACTGACATTTCTTTACATAGGTATATAGAAATATTTTGTGAGCATCCAGTTTCTGTAGATAGCTCTGAGGTGCTTAGCTTTTTCATCATGCTTGTCAGTGGCACCCATAATTTGTTCTCAGGTGACATCTTGAATGAAGTTCTAGGTCCAGCTGGGTGATAGAATTTCACCTAAATATCTTTGTTCGCTAAATTAATGTCCACAATGACTCATAGCTCCACCACTGTTCATCATACACAGGTGATGATGTAATTGTTCCTGAGAGTTAGTGGGACATCTTTTGTTACAAGAAGATCCTCATACTCTTCTGACTTAAATGTTAAATAGCATCTCATAATACTTTCTGAAATTGGAACATAGCGATGAAATGCCTGTGTCCCAGGAATTCGTTGGCAGTTGTCAAATTTTTTTTAAATCTCTTCTTGATGAGTAATCTTTAACGTAGATGTATGTTATCCCCTTTATATTTTGTCAGCAATACGCATACACATATTCAGGGGTAAAAATGTGATTATTGACAGTCCTTTGCAGACTTGCTTTTGTCAGTTGTTCCTCCAACACTATCCCTCCCATTCTTCCCATGTGATGGTGCAAAGAAATGCCATTCACTGTCAAGACCAAAATATTTCTTGTGGTGACAAACATTAGTTAAATTATTCTTGTTCTGGCTTGATGCGCTGTCTGAGTAGTAAATTATTTTATCAACATTGTGGACAGTTTCCTTAATGTGTGTCAGCAAGTGTGTTTGGAACATATTCGTTGCTACCATGCTGTTGTCCAAGTTATTACTAATCACACAATTACATTGGCAGAGAAGCTCATTAGTTTGTTTGTAATAACATACAAATGGGTGAACAATTGCTTATCAGTTTACCCAGTAGTAGCTTTGGATCTCATCTTGAACTACAAAACTAAAGTTTTCTGAAAGTTCCTTGTTTTTCTTTCAGGAATTGAGTTTGTACTTTTGCTATGAAATGGTGAGTCTTGACTATAAAATATTTTTTTCAATAAGGGACTGAACAAATTATTCTGTTGGTTGAACAACAGTTATCGTTTCTGCCCGGTCTCTTGTGGTCCACTGTTTAAATACCCCATCAATCATGCGCCTAACATTTTGATAGTAAGTACAAACACAAACACTATGGGTTCCTGAGCATCTGGCAACTTCACACCACTTAGGTCTGAACTTTATAAATTTTGATCGTTCAATTTTACAATTGGGGTCTTTTGCTTTGAACTCAACAACAGTCCATTCAAATTGCAAAGAGCAAGCCACTTCTGCTTCTGAACTTTAATATTATTTATTTTTACAGACAAACAGTCTTTCGGGCCTGGACTGAGTCAAGAGTACTCATCACTTTCATAAACCTCACAAACTTCAGTCACCATCTTTGGTTGAATGCCAATACTCTTATTTCTTCGTAGCTCTGGTAGAATGACCTTATCTTTGACTATATATCTTGTCAGTTTCACTAGATGCTCGGATACTTTCAACTCTGTAGCTATTATGTACCAAGTCCAAGATTTAGGTTCACTAGATGCTCAGATACACACAACTCTGTAGCTATTCTGTCAGGAGTCCAAGATTTAGGTAGTAAGCTAACTATTTTTACTTTACCTCCTTCGTCTGCTATGGCACACTTCTCTTTCAATTTCATTATTAATTCCTCACACTCATCTACAGGATCCACATTTTCTTCAGGGTATTCTATTACTTGATCAAATGAGGTATCAAGATTTCATCTTAATGCAATTGAAACTTCCCTATCTTTGCTTTTAATGCAAACAATATTCTTTCTGAGCTTAATTTTCTTATTTTATATGGCGGAGAACCCCCAAATAGAGTGAAAGCAGAGTCAACATTTTGTAACCTCTCAGTAGAAGGAACAAACTCTTCATACTCTTTTTCAACCTTTTCTAATTGAAAAACTTTTTTTTTGTAACAATTAGGCAGTGGTGGTTGATGGGCTCGGGATCTGGGCAAGCAGCCTTTAATTATTATTTTTTGCATTACATTCTTGGGAGTATAGTTTAAGCAAAAAACAACCTATGCATCACAAACAAATTTTAAAATGACAATTTTGGGAATAGAGCAAAAAAAATATAATTTCTTAAAAATGAATTAACTTAAATCTATGGATTAAGACGTACTATAAAAATTACTGAAAATAATTTGCGGAACATCAGATGTTGGTCTACCAGTTTTAACAGTCTTACTTTTAAAATCAAAATTTTGAACAATTGAAAAAGATTTCACTAATATCTACTAACTCCATATTACTCATTATCCACATACATATTGAAAATATGAATTTATATTAAATTAAAATAAATAATATTTTGAATGAAATAAAATATAAAAACTAAAACAAATTATGACCTGTACGAGATCCGCCAGTAAACAAAACTAACGTATAATTGACACTTTACATGCGCCAACATTGACAGTGAACACTAGGTCAATATTTATGGTTATTCTTTCATTCCACGATAGCAATAGACAGTTTAAACTTTCTCTAATTCTACCTCTACTGGTCGTGCAGGGAACCTAAGTCGCGCATACACCTTAGCTGCTTACCCTCCCTTTAAACCCTCATGCCATTTGAAGGCCATAGAGGCACAGTTGAGATTGCTTTTAGTAAACTTACAAATTATCTTTGGCTTCATGGAAATGACACCCCCACAGACACACTTGAAAGATAAAAAAAACTTAAATAAAGATGCTGCCAAAATATATTATGTTTGGTATTTAAAAATATTGAAGTTATTTTAATTCATTTAATAGAATAAGAATTATTTTGCTGCACATAGGTAAGCAGTGCTTTCAATGCTTACATGGACCGTCACTGCAAGTAGGTCATAACGATTTACCAGACACTTTAAATTGTAGCTCCTTTCTTTTAAAATAAGCATATCTGCTGCATAGTGGAATTAAATATCATTTCCTCAAATTTATTCTGCTGTCTCAAAATAAACATATGAAAATATGTCAAGGATTCTGAATGCAATATAGAACCAAGACTACGGCCTACTCTTGGAATGCCTGTGGGGATCTTAAGGTTGTTAGAATACTTACAGGTTAAAGAGAGGTTTCACAAAATATGTTTTTTTTTCTGTGTTTGTGGGACATGTAAGCAACAGCAAAGCATTATATTGTGCAACAATAGGGGAAAAAAGTGATTATTATTTACCAGAAAAAGTAATGTAAATATGTTCGTTCCACTGGTTAAACCAGAAATTGTTCTTCCACCTTTGCATATAAAGCTTGGTTTAGTGAAGAATTGTGCTAAAGTCCATAATAAAATAGGATGGGGACTCACCTATCTCACAGAAGTTTTTCTCACTATAACAGATGTTTAAGTTTAAGAAAGAATTCTCATGGGTCCACATATAAGGAAACTTTTGAAATATTAATTATTTGAGAGGAAGCTACAGGATATTGAACTGACATCTTGTTTCCATTTAAAGCAGTTGTGCATGGATTTATTGGAAACAGGAAAGAAGACTATTATGAATTTCTGGAGTCAACTTTGCGTACAATGCCATAAATTTATCGGTTTCCGAATGTTTTTGAAAATTCATTTTACACCCTCACATTTGGGTTTGTTCCTGATAATTTAGGAGCTCATATTGATGAGCAAGGGGAATGCATACATAAGGGTATATCCATTGTGGAGTTATCAAGGTCGCTGAAATATGGCCATGATGGAAGATAACTGTTGGTTTTTTAAGAGGGAATGCATAACGTAGTACTATTAGAAATAATACCAATAGCAATAATTTTAGTTATATATAATGCTCATATTACCTGTACCATATGATAATATAAATTAATATAACTGTTGTATTTTAAAATGAAAAGAGGTCATGATAAAGATTGCAAACTATATGTATAATTTATGTTACTAAACATTGGTATTTCGTTGAAACTTTAAATTTGGGTATTATCTTTTGATATAGACATGACACAGAAAAATTAATGGCATTTTTGGAATCAGCCCATTATATTCCTTTAGAATCTGCCAACTATGTTCCTAAGGTATGGATTTTTTTTGCTATTGTTTTCAAACACAAATTAAAGCTACTAAAGATAAACATGTGACACAAAAATTCTTAAACTAATATAATATGTAGTGTGTGGACTTGCCTGGAAAACCTGGCATTTTTAAGGAATTTCTCTTTCCATGGGAAATTAGGCAATTTCCTATTGACTCAAGGATTTTTTTAAACCCTAATACAATCATTTAAACTATTACTGTTGCAGATAATTATTATACAAACATAAAAAATAAAATCATCCATTTAATTGAAATTCTATTCATGCTCCGAAATACAAATCAACCATTTCTGGAGAGCCGGCAAAAATCAATAAGCATTTTCTTACAATTGTCAAACTGGCATGCTGCCTCTAGCATCCATTGTTGCCAAATGACAGATTTATGATGCTATTCTTCATCAGGGTGCAGCAACAAACTATGAGATACCCAAAGCCTTTATACACAGCACATGAAATGCCCTTGCGCTTTAGATAGAGACTAGTAAGGAGAGTCGAACACGAGAAGCTGCAACTGCTCTTGCTGCTTCTGAAAAGAGAAAAAGGATCTGGAGATAAAATAACTCAAGCCCGGAAAATGCCAAAAGAACGTTGCAGTGTTGGATGAACAACTTGCAGCCGCAAAACATCACATCCTTCTTAACTATTATTTATATACGTAGATTGTGTACTGTTAATGATGAACGGACCTAAGATCTATCGACCTTGACATTACTGGAAACGGTGAGTGGCGAAGTATAGCGGACAAACTTTAAATTAGGAGTAGTTCCACAACATGGCGACTTAAATGAAGAATTTAGGAGAACGGAAGTTTTAATAATCTTTTATAAACTATTATTTCAATATGTGTTAAGTAATTAAATCTCTTTGTACCTTTTTTAGATATGTAATTTTACCTTAATTTTTCTTTTATATCTTTTATTTTAAAAATGCTTAGTCTTCAAAAATTATATTATTGGTCCTTTTGTTATCGTGAAAATGAACTTATCTCTGATTGGCTAAACTAATCTCAGGATTCCCCGTTCAGAGAGATTTCCTTTTGTCTCGTTCATTCTCTGTTTGGATCCTATTAGAGTGAGACGTAATTTTTTGTTCCTTTCTTTTTTTTAAATTTGAGTCTAAAATCTTTTCTAAATTAACATGTAGTCTTTTATTTTTGTTTATTTCTTTTTTGGGATTATGAGGTAAAGTTTCCGTGTAATTTTTTTGTTTAATTATTAACTTTTAGATTTAGTATTATTATGCATTTTTGTGGAATTCTAATGTAATGTAGAGATTGTCAACCATGTGGCCTGGTTCCTTTTATAATATGGTTTTGCATCAATCGACATCTTATAAACCACGCATTTTAAAGTTTAATAGAACAGGGGATTAAATATAATGTTTGAAGATGATTATCTTTGTATTAATTAATTTTATTTTTGGTTTTCTCTGTTCTGCAGGAGATATCTTTTTTATACCTTAAACAAATCGGTAATGTAGTAAATATAAATGTTCTCTTTTATTTTAAATTAATCTTTGTTAATCTTTTATTATCTTTTTATCATCTTAATCTTTTATTATGTTTTTTATTACTTTTTGTTTAATAAATAATACAGTCCTTTTGTAATTGGGTTATAATCTAAAATTAATCACGTGGGAAACCACGTGTGTTGAATAAGTATCTTAACCTCCTTTTTTATTGATTAATTAACTATTTACTATGCTATTTATTTATTTATGCTCTCTTTCAGTCTTGGCAGCAGATATACCCTTTTTTAATTAAACTTAATAAGTGTTACTGGACACCTCTCAATGAGGCGATCAGTACAATTGATAAAGAATATTGTTGGCCTATTAGTATGTTTTCATTGTTATTTTTGTTATAATTTCTCTAAATGTATTTAAACATATTTCAAAAATACATTGTATTTCAAAGATATTTAATAGAGAATATTTCAAATGTTTTATGTCTCAGTATTTTATATCTGTATTTGAAAGAAATTTTCACTCCATAAGCACCTTAATTGATAGTTACACTTTTGATCTAAATGCCAAATACAGGTTCTTTTTAACTATAATAGTATAGTGCATATACAATTTAAGACTTTTCAAGGTTAAAAAAAATATCTGAAAATCACCTGAAAAACCTGGAATTTTCAGGGAATTTTTTTCTGGTATTAAGTATACACCATAAATATGGCTCTAACATCAGTTCATTTCTTAGCTTACATGCTGGATCCAAAAGAAGGAATTTTGCACTTGATTTAAAGAAAAGAAAGCATTTGATTTTGCAAGTTCGAAGGGTAGTATGTAAGAAAAGTGTTTGGTTAAAGGTGGAGGAAAATTAATTTGCTTGCTAAGACAAGTTTACAAACGTATTTCTAAGAAATGATTTAATATGTCTGGGTCACTCAGAAGCTAGGTCCCGACCAGCCTTTTGTTTTACTTAGGCATAACTCCACAAAATCGCATGGCATGCATAAGCTATCAATCTTTTGTTGTTCAAAACCATTCATAAACCTGTAGGCACAGAATAGTGCTTTATGAACTCAATTTAAAGGTTTAGTAAATTAGTTTTAATATCGTACAATGCCACTAATTATTTTGTTTTTTGTTTACTAATATTGTAATATTTAATCTCCATTTCTGTATGAAATTGCTACATTTTAGTTCTCAAAATAATACCATATTTTGTGATTGGCTTTTAATTTGCTAGTAAATTCTAATTTTGAACAAGATGCATGTTCTTTAATCTAAAGTATAACTTATTATTTACCCCAGAGCTACTGAGTTGAAAATGGGCATATATGGCTAATAAGAATGCACAAATGGTTTGAATTAATGTAAATAAAAAATTTGCAATCAAATCCAGCATGAACAAAAAATTCTGGTCATAAAAACATCAGATTTTTTATTTTTAGAAGAGAGGTCTACCCTTGTTAGATGTCTGATGATATATTTCTATTAATGGGCTATTATTCACTTTTCATCCAAATGTGGGTACATTTTCAAACTATACCTGTTTCACCCCCCTATGCCCTTATTGTAAATATGCAAATAGCCTGTAGGTATTGGTGAGAAGCATTAATTATTTTTCACTATGTCTGTGTCTTTCAATGACCACATTTATATTTCTTTGCTTTTTAATTCCAGGGAGATGTCCGGCTTCTAAAGTGTAAATTGAACCACTAAAACATTTTTATCAGTGGCACCATTTCTTCCTTGAGACCAATGTTATTTACTCTCTCATTAGTGCACAAGTATTATTTTGGACTATTACTTTTTTAAAACAACAGAACACATTTAATAAATATAATAACTCATTACTCCAAATATGTCTGGAAACAATTGCCCACAAGATCCTATTCCTATAACATTTCGTGATATGAAACAATCTCTACTATTGGATTCCCTGAAAAAGATGAAAGAAGAAGTACAACCTGTTCCTGTGAGTTTCAACTGCGTGAAGCAAGAACTGTCAGATTCACAGCACAAGCAACATTCTGGATCTCTGTTATTGAGGCATTTGCTGGGTAACAACATGGACATTGAAGAAAATCATTCACTTCAACCAAGCCCTTTGCCGGTATTAATCCCTGACATCAAGGCCGAAGCACAGGTAAAGTACATTCACAACCTTAGTTTTCCTGGATGACAGCTCATAAAGTTACTTGAAATAATCCCTAATGTATCACCATGCCAACAGCTGACATCTTTCACTTTGGATAGTTCTAATGAAAACATAATAGTAATGTATAAATGTGATAGTTAACCACAGTAATTTAAGCCCATATCATTTAAATTTATTTGAGGTCAGTCACAAAGCTATTTATTGTTTTATTCCACTTAAAAAAAATATTATTCACAGCACTTTCATGTAAGGTCTTAACGAATATAGCCTAAAAATGCGGACTGATGAATTTAAACCATGTGAATGAACATGACGGAAACAAGTTCTTTACAATGATGCACCTGCACAGTGGATACAAATATTTTATTAAGTTAAATATTTTGAAATATGATAAAATAATCATAAAATAATTAATTATTTATAAAAAAAACAAGTATTTTCTCTTTCCCAAGTAAATACGATGCTTACATTAAAAGGTATTAATGTATGCACTATATTACGCATAAT
The DNA here is from genome assembly GCA_902141375.1 of Timema poppense. NCBI lineage: Eukaryota > Metazoa > Arthropoda > Insecta > Phasmatodea > Timematidae > Timema > Timema poppense. The sequence continues at coordinate 9,026 of CABFOV010006829.1, read as the reverse complement.
CAATAACGTTCCAAAATAAAGAACAAGTACTTTTAATTAAGTTTGGAATATGGTTTCGGGTTGAGCAAAAAGAGATTATTAAAAGTAATTAAATAGGGTGAAAAAACTTAAGTTTACATTATTTTAAATGTAAAATATATGTAATTCAGAAAGTTAACATTTACAACAAAACATTGATCTTTTACAAGTGTTGGCAACCCAAAACCTAAACATATGATTTTCGAACTGTCATGTCATCCAGGTAAAAACTTATCATGAACAAACACTAAATATCATATTCTGAAAATTGAAAAATGACACCTGGACACGGGAATCAAACCCAGGACCTTCGGCTTAGTACGCCAATGCTCTTACCACTGAGCTATCCAGGATTCATACTGTGTCCATGGTCATTCTTCACTCTTCACTCATCGTTTTAAGGCAGAATCGACTCCCGTGTCCAGGTGTCATTTTTCAATTTTCAAAATATGATATCTAGATGGTGTGATCCTCACTAAAATGCATAAATGATAGCTTTGGCTATTTGATTCAGACACTAAGTAATTTATGGTACCCTAAGTTCTTATGCCCAGCACATGTAGGATAGGTTTTTGTAACTAATTCAGTACCTACTTAATTCAGTTCGAGTCAACTATCATGGTTATATTAGCAAAACAATAAATGTAACAACTGTGAAAAATTGTCTGTAATTCGGTTAGCGGACCAATAGTAATAGTAGGCCTACATTTGAGAAAAGATGCATGATCATGTTAGAAATTAGTGCCATAGTCAGGCATTCACAACTTGAATGGGAATTTACTTGTCTTTCGATCAAAAGTAGAATGAAACATCTTGGTTTTGAATACATGTTTAAAGAAATTTCTTTTAATTAAGTATATGTTATAGATCCATTCCTAATTTAACAAATATGCCAGGTTCTTTTGTAATATACATTCAAATTTTATTATATACATAATGTAACTTCCCCTTTTTACAGTAATCAATAGCTCCCTTAGCTTCTACACTAATGTGGGGCATTACCTATTCTGGATAAAGTCCAAGTGGTGGGGGGTTTGAATCCCAGAGGATTGGGTGGGTCATGAGATTTAAACATAGCGTGGAGTATAAAGAGATGTTAAAAAGTACGCTAACTTCTATTTATTGATACCATACATGCTATTATTACACAAGTGGTTACTTAGAACATTTTATTCTGTGACGTGGGAGAATTCACGATGTTAAGGAATTTCACGAACTGTCTAAAGGCCATATAGTCAACTCTCGATTTTATGACCCCGGGAATAGCGTCCCTCTCAAAGTAACGACCCTTTTTTGAGGAACCATGAAAAATGTGGGAAAAAATGTTGAAAAGTTTAAGGAAATCGGATGTAAAATGTGTTTGTTGCATTTATTTAGGTCGCTGCGTTGCAATTATCTTTGTGAACACTGTATTACTAGTAACTGGGGTGGGTCAGGTATAAAAAAAGACACCACCTCATCAATGCCAGCCAATATCACTTGACTCTGTCCACCCCCTCCCACAAGCAAGACAATGTTTCCCCGCGCGCGACTGCCGCTACATCACGTGCCAGGCTTGCTTTTGCCATTGTTATTTCAATTCTCGATTTGGTTACTATTTTGGTTTGATTTTGTGAACAATTTTTGACTACCCATGCTATTGTTTAACATTGTTATTTTGATTTGGTTACGTTTTTGGTTGGATTTTGTGAACGATTTTTGATGACCCACGCTATTTTTTTTATTTGATACGAACTTATAATTTTTACGAAATGAGTGAAAGGAGTACCTTCTTCAAGAAATAGGTAGGTTTTATTTTATTTACTTTTTCACGTATTGTCTAAAAAATGAAATTTTTTCGGATGAAGATCAGGGATGGAACAAAATCTGTTAAAATTCCAAAAACGACCCCTTCGAAATAAAGACCCTTTTCCAGGGAACTGTGAAAGGTCGTAGAATCGAGAGTTGACTGTAGTTCCACCTTGCATGGCCGAGCCACAATAGTGGGATTTCTCTATCAAGTCAACTCTTAGATGGTTTTAACTGATTCCCTTACTTTATATTCATCTTAGAGCATGGCTTCTATTTATCTGGTATGAAGCTCCACCCCTATTCTAAAGACATCAAATTAAATAATAAGAATCCACTGGTCCATACAGGAAAATTTCATCAAATTAATTTAAAAAAATCCCTAGTGTTTATAGGAGACTTTGGGTCATTATGCGACAGTGACACTGTTATTTGAGTGTTTGGTTATAGTTGAAGTTTATTTTTAGGGGTGAAATTTGATTTCAAAGAGAAAAGCTCTGTCATTTAACAAAGAAATAACACCGCAGATTTAGTGGTTAGCTGGTGTTGGACAGTAAAACTACACTATAACTATCAGCATTCAAACACTGCTCAGCCTCGTGCTTATATACAACTATCGATACTTTATTTAATCAACTGTCTTCCATTCTTTAATGTGTGCTTTAGAGTAACAGTCTACTGTACACAACTCTTAAAATATCATTTTGATTCCTGACCAAGTGTTTTACTATAGCTACTTCAGGACAGGGTCTGCAGACTCCTGGCTCGTGAGACATATCTGACCAGCTCGTTTGTGTGAAATACTTTTAAATTACAATCTGGCCTACTGTAAAATGCAAACAAACAATAATAGTTTATATTTTTAGCTTATAGGGCCTACACATAATTTTGAATAACTAAAAACACTTAGCGCTATTCCAATCTATGCTATTTATTTACTTTATTATCTAAAGAGAAAGTATTGTAATTGTGAAAATTTTTTACTTCGGGAATATGACGAATCTTTAGGTTTTATTTGCCCCCAAACCCAGAAAGTGGATTATACAATTAGCTATGTCTCTGGCCAAAGATCTGGTACAAATTGATTTTGTTCATACTTGATATTTAGAGATTATATGATTATACCTAAGGGCATTTAAAAAAAAATTGACCTTAGTCTTTAAATTAACCCTTTTAGTGCCACAATGCGATCTTATCGGCTCCACCTACTACCGTTTAAAGTTCCAGAGCTGATAAGGTCAGTTCTCTAGAATTGCGATAGTTCTTGTTTTACCTGATAGATGGTGTAGTAGTGCCATATATCACTGGAAAGTAAATATTTCCCTCTATTATTTTATATAATGTTGCCAACAAAAATCAACCGTAAATAGTTGTTATTGGAACTGGAAGCTTAGTACATTTACAATGGTGGGTGGTCGCGTTCTCAATGTGTTAAGTGAAACGCTGGTTTACATACATTCTGCATTAAAAAACATAATTGTGTTTAAAATTCATACTGATATAAATAGTTTTGTAAACAGTTTTCAAATGTACGAGACTTGTTCCGAGTTTAGAAAATATACTATTTAGATTTTCATGTTATGTCATGTGAATGAAAAGATTTATTTACCAATGTAAGTAAATAGGGGTAGTAACTTTTTAAATTTATATAATATTTAAAAAAAGAAGACGAAACTGTTCATTTTAAAAAGATTTTTTGAAAAATGCATTCATTATATTTAGGCCTAAATATTTATTCATAGGTAAGAAATATAAAAAATCTTGTTGTAAGGTTAGCATTAATTGCCCAAAAATATCTAATGTAGGTTACTAAATAAAAATGCCTGTAATTCCTATATATACTCATATATATTCAAATCTTTATTTTCTTGTTTAGAACTAAATTCACTGCAACAAAATAATAGTTAAATGTATATATATATCTCTTTTTTAATATGTTAATTAGACTTAGTTTTGAAAAAAATACTAGAAATTAAATAATTTAAATTAAATTGTATTTATTTATTATTATTAAGGAACAACACATGCAGATTAAAATGATAAAAAAATCATAAAAAAAATCACATAAATAAAGGTTCGGCAAATTTTCTTGCAAACCCTTACAAAAATTAGGAAATAGCTGTGGCATTATTAACAAAAAAAAACCTAACAGGCCTTTGGCACTCTTCGCACACAAATTCTGGAATAGGCGTGGCACTATAAGAGTTACAGGTAGTTACTGAGTAGTGATATTTTTAATTACAATTTTTTCCAAAGTTGCTCAAGCCATTTTGTTAGAAATGGATATATAGGTGTTCAACCACCCAAAAAACAATTTTATGCTTTTATTTTTCTGGGAGAAAATTTAAGGTTAGGTTACTGATTACACGTTTTTTTAAAGATTTGAAATATTTCAAAATCAACTTGAACAATGTGGTTTAAGTTAAGTTTTTTTTTACATTATTCATAATTTTATTTATTTGTACTGGTTTTTGAAAATAGTTATACACGATTTTGTTAAAAATTCTTTTTCTAAAATCCATTTATTTAAAGGTAAATCTAGTTTACTTATAACAAACTCTAGAAAATTGGAAATATTTTGAAAATGTCCTTGAAGTTTTAGTTTATAATGGGTACTTTTTTCATGAGATTTAAGAATAGACTCCTGTTTTTATTTTTACAATAAAAAATGATTTGAGGGTAGTTTACAAATAACAGATTTTTTAATATTCTATTAATTTGAGGAAGCAGAAACCCACCTTCACTCAAACAACCCCTAATCCAATAATTTGAGGCAGGACAAAAACACCCTATGCTTAAAAAAATTCTTCTCTTCGATGTCCCTTTAATTAATACACATAAACAGTCATATTATAAACGTACACCAAATAAATTGAAATAACAAATTTTGAAGATAAAATTTAAAATGTTGCCTTGCAACATAGAAAATCAAATGTCCGAACATTCTGATTTTTAACTTTAATATCTATATTTTATAAGATAAAGAATAGAACAAATAACCCAGTGTCTTTGCCAAGATATATACTACATTATACCTTCACACAGCCAAGATCTGTACTATAGGGACTACTATATGTTTTACTATTATACTTTTCATATAACCTACATTATACCTGCCCAGAGCTGTGCAAGTTTAATATGTTAGTGTAGCAGGTGAAATATGATTGAGTTAAGAGTCAAGTGCCGTCTCATATTTTAATATCTTAGCATAAGATACAATAAAACTGAATGTTGCTAGACTGTTTTTTCTTTTATACTTCACATCCTATAACCTAGACAGCTATTCATATAGTTACAGGGGGGAACCATTTAGAATACCTACTCAGTACTCTTGGCCATGATTCAAATACCATTCTCGCCATTACCACACAAAATGAGACTGATACCCTTGTCTGTTGGTCTACCAGTGTGAGTTTTAAATTTTTGTTAATATAGTGATTGTGGTGTTCATAAATAGTTACAAAGTTTTTATGCAGCCATTGATATAAATCAATATTTCTTTGTTGGTAGGACTCAAAGTTTATAACCACTAATTTGCTGCCAATTACCAAAGCAGAGCGGATAAAGGCAGAACCATCTACAGGACCCTCATGGAAGCCAATGTATGGTATCCTTAATATTGATTTACTTAACAAATTGTAATTCCGAATATATATTGAATAAGCATTGAGATTCTCAACCTTATTACAATAGGAGTATTTATTGTGATACTTTATAGACATGACCAAATATTTATTGGTATGCTTGGTATGGTATTTAACTCTATTAAAATATTGTGCATGACTATATATTTTTTGGTATGGTATTTAACTCTATTAAAGTATTGTTCATGACCAGTTATTCTTTGGTATGGTATTTAACTCTATTAAAGTATTGTTCATGACCAGTTATTCTTTGGTATGGTATTTAACTCTATTAAAATATTGTGAATGACTGGATATTATTTGTCACGGTATTTAACTCCGTTAAAATATTGTGTTTGACCAGATATTCTTTGGTACGATATTTAACTCTATTAAAATACTGTGCATGACCAGATATTCTTTGATATGGTATTTAACTATATTTTAATATTGTGCAGAAACATATGTTTTAAAAACAAATATGCACAACTGGTTTTATTTGTATTTTATCGAATTAATTCATGTGATCTGTTTTGATATTATATTTCTATAAATTACACATGCACTGGTGTCTACACAATCATTATTGCAATATAGTGGATTGACATTGAGAGTTAAGTTACATCTATAATCTTGTGCAGGTACACAAAGGAGTGTTTTTCTTTCCCCTCTTGACAAATGTAGGTCCTGTTTCTCCAAACCATTTTCCTCATTCCTGCCCCCCCTTAGGTCAGTGGTTTTCAACCTTTGGGCAGGAGTTGAACCCAAATTTTGTCTTTTAAACCATTNATCTTAAAAAAGTATTTTCATAATATACCTAATATCGATAAATAGTGGTCTGGGAAAAAGTAAATTGGATCTGGAAAACCTGGAAAAGTCAGGGAAATTTAAAATATAGTTTGGCTGGACACCCTGGGCATATCCTCAAATAATGACACTTGTGGGGCAGATATAATTAGAGGAAATGTATCTATATTTGTATGGGGGGAGACTGATGAAATTGTTTAGGAAAAATCACTCACAGTACCCCCGGTCAAACCAAACGAGTTTGACATTAAGCTCATGTGCCTGATTTAGTTATTATAAATTGATTATACAATGATCCTACAAATGCAACTAAGATACCACAAAATAGAATCAATGTGGGGTATTTTGGAAGTTGTGCTAGTAGGGCCACTTGACCAAACACAAGACTGCAACAGCAAACTAATTCAACAAGCAGCAGTCTTAGTTTGATAACCAAAAGGTACCTAAATAGTAAATTAAAGGTTTTTATTATCTTAACCTTTCATACGTATATTTGAATTTTGCACCTTACTATAATCATTATAACCACTTTAAAATGTAAACATAAAACTATAACCTCAACAAACATTGCGACCCCACCCGGATCATACTGTGAATCTGAAGAAGGTCATGATGGCTAGCTTGGAAACCATTTGCGACCCCACCCGGATCATACTGTGAATCTGAAGAAGGTCTGATGGCTAGCTTGAAAACCATTGCCTTAGAATATGCTGTTAATAACCACATTGTTTAATGTAAATAAAATCAATAAATCGCAACCAACATCAGGGACATTTAATTTATTTTGTAGTAGGTCTATACCTTTTATTTAGTGACTAAATGTTTACAAATCTGATCTATATATGTTTTGTGCATTACAGATCTGATGATATAAACAGCAACAATATAAGTATTCCAAACGATCTTTCAGAAATTACTCTTCTAGGTAAGTAACTAAGATTTTGTTTCAAAACTCATATGCACATAACTAAACCCTGTAATTTCATTTTATACCCACTTTGCCAAGCAGTCTTAACTCGTTAATAACCCTTGTGTTAAACATACAAATAATTCTCTACACACCTCTTGCATGTACAATTATATGTTAATTACTCTCTAATACAAACACATTTTGTTAACCTATGTTAACTCATGTGAACAGTCTCAATACAGGTAATACAAATGCAGCCTATCTTCGGTTGGACTACCCCACAATTCAATATCTTCGTGTTTGTGTGTTCTTGTGTTTATTTATATATATACCTATAAAAACAACTTAGTTCTCAATACATTTGATATGCACCTGCAAAGCAGGAAAAACTTGTAGAAGTCGAAGAAATTAAAAAAAAGCCACTGCAATTTTCAGAAAATTTAATGGTTATTAATATTGATGAATACGTAATAGAAAAATGTGACATGTTAACTAAATTATTTTTTATCTATATTTCATGTTATTTGGTGAGGAGTAGTCTTTATTGATTCAAATTGCACCATCAAGAATGCAGCTGTTTTATACTGATATGTAAAAGTTACAGAAATAAGTTCGGCAAACAGGCTTATTATATCATCATTAGTCACAATTAGGACTGCACTCGATGCAATGTATTTATGGCCATTAGGCACCTGTTTAAACTATATTTTCCCTCTTTTTAAGTAGAAAGTAGGAAATTGCTTTTGATTAACCTAGTTTATATGTTTATCACAAAGTCATGTATGAAGTTATTAGAAATTTTCAAAAGAGCCATGTTTGGAAGTACCTTTTCCAAATATGGCCACGAGAGCACGTTGATTGTGACTGTGCACATGTGTGGTGAGCTAGCTCCAACATTAGCTGTCCCCAGATGCTATTATGGGAGAAGCAATGTTTGTTTACATTTTGTTTTGAACGTTTAAAATATTTAAGTCAGTTGAAGGACCTATTGACTGCAAAATATGTTCTGTTATCTGTATTTTGAATTCCAAAAATGGGAAACCAGCCAATATTCATCGACAGATTAGAGAAGCTTAAGCTTAAAATGCAATGAGTCATTAAATGGTGAGGAAATAGGTCAGGCACTTTGACAACAGGTGTCAAAATGCGCATGATGAGACATGAGTGGGCGGCCTTTAATCATTAATGATGATTTGGTGCAAATAATCAACGAACAAATTTGTGAGAACAAACGATTTACTATTTCATCACTTTCTTGTGAATTTTCACAATTTCAAGAACTGTTATGAATGAAATTGTGACAGATTGTTTAAAATATCAGAAGTTATGCTCACACTGGGAGCCAAAAGTTTTCTATGAGCTAAAACTAGTGACTTGGCAGTGCTTTTACTTTTCTTACGCAATACAGTGATTAAGGTGATGATTTTATAAGCCATCTAGTCACTGGTGATGTGATATGAATGTGTCACATTACACCAGAATCAAAATTGCAGTCCATGCAGTGTGGGCATATCACATCTCAGAAAAAGCAGAAATCCAAGAAAACAATTTCAACCCAAACGATAGTGTGCACCGCTTTGTGGGACAGAAAGAGAGTTTTACATATTGATTTAATGCCATGGGGCACAATAATAAATGCTGCATCCTATTGTAAGACCTTGAAGAACTTGCATCTCACTGTCCAAAGCAAAAGGTGAGGCATGCACACTTCACATTCGTGGTGTTGTATTGCTTCATGATAATGCTCGGCCACACGCTGCTGTTCCTGCCCAAGAGCTCATCACATCATTTGGCTGAGAACACATGAATCATTTCCCCTACAGCCCAGACCTAGTAACAAGTGACTTTCACTTGTTCCTGCATTTGAAATAGTTCCTTGC
>CABFOV010006828.1:17500-32148 GCA_902141375.1 Timema poppense | reverse complement strand
AAAACCACTGGAAATATAAGTACCAACGTTGGGTGGAAGGGGGTTACCCCTTGAGTGTTTACCCCAATCAATCCTCCCTACCTCATTCAGCCTCCTCTTCCTCCCGAGAATCATCACTGGAGGCGCTAGGGCATAGGACACATCTTATATTGGGGGTAATAATTGAGATCTTATCTAAAAAAATAACCTACAACCTCCTCCAGTCCACACTCCTCCCCAAACGTATATATATAAAAAAAACCTTCTTTTCCAGCCCCCTTTGCCCTCTCCCCAGACGCATCACAAATACGGCTGGGGCCTTATATATAGAGTACCTCACTATACCATAATATGTATTTCTGGATCATAATAATGCATTCCTTCCATCTGTAAGGAGGTCTTTCTACTGTTATCTTCCTATTAGATTTGCCAGGCAATACCTTGAACGTAGTCTATGATTCTGCCATTCGTGATACATTTTCTGCCCATGACCAGCAAGATTTGTTTACCTTAACAGTGACATGATGAATACATCGCATGTAACTCTTTATTGTAACCTCCTAAATTCTTAGTTTTATTTATTTCTTCTTATGCACTTTGTTTTTGAACAACCTAAATTTCTTCTTACATATAAGGTGAGAGACTATGTTTCATAACCATAAAGATCAACACTTTGATGAAAGAATTATTGTTTCGCGTATTCTGAGTTTTCCATTGTTCTTGACAACTGTCAGAATGTTGTCAATCTACCTAACGAGTAATTACGTTTATTTACCAACTTAATGTTACCTATTAAATAATGAGCAAATGAATTAATAAATTTATATAATGTTTTCAGATTGGCTCTTGACACACAGATTGGTTCACAAAACTTAGCCATATTTTATAGTTTGTTTTATATTTATTTTGTTCTACATTTTCTCCATGTAAATACCATTACACCTCCTACATATTGTAGATTACTTCTCCTTACCTCACAACCATAATTGTGCGAACTATCCTGAATAGTAGTAAAATATGGAGTGGGATTAGACAAAATATTTCTACACTATTTACAAATCCTTTGTCAATTTTATTCAACGTGAAACTCGACTATGTTCTGTTATTTGGAGAATTTATAGTGTTCGTTATTCGAATGTAAATTATAATATTTTAAAATTATTTCATGAATAAATTTATATTTTTAAAGTTATATTTATTACAGTTTATAAGCTAAAACCAAATAGCCAAAACATTTTCAAAAATTATTTCTAAATTATTTGTTGTTAGATTGAGAAAAAACTAATCAAATGAATCGTCGCTTCTTCTATCTAATAAAAGAAATGACGAATTCGTTTACAAAATAACTAAATGCAAGTTTGGGAAGGATGAAACATAAGAAAAATATACAAGTTTAACAAATCAGTTTATTTAAATTTAAACAAGTCAATATTATTACATAAGGTTTAGATAGATCTTTGATTAAACAATTCTTTGTTAAAGAGAAGTTAAATAATCTACCATGGACGTATACATTCCACTAGTTAAGAATTGCAGTGAACATAAGTAAGTTTGAGTCTATTGTTGTATTTAGTGATTCTTCTAATTATAACTAACACACATTCTGATACGAAAGAACGTCTGTCTCAACACAGCGCCAATATAAATAGGAAGCAAATATGAATTAAGGTTATGCTACAATACATAACAACTATCCAGCCTATCCATTACTATACTTAGACCTGAAAGGTATATAGATGAATTATAGTTGAATAACAGTTAATGATATCAAATTTTAGTAAGTCTTAATTTTAAATAGTTACTACGATGGTAGTTAACTGAGCTAGCGTGAGTTAGCTCCATAGAGAGCTATGTAACACAAAGATTAATCTCCTAGAAGAGGAACTATAATTTTACAAATTGTTAATTGTAAGCTATCAGAAATCTAGGCTTTTAAGATACTATGGCTGGTCTATTCCTAATTAGTATTGCGTGGACAATCAATAGGATAACTATACTATTACCCTATCAAGGGAAAACTATCATTAGTTAAAACCATATATGTATCAACTAATAAAAAAGATGCCTGAAGGGGGCCAGGGCTATGCACTATCCCCGTGAGCCACTACTAAGAGCTAGTAGTGCACCCACAGTTTGCGTACCGTAAAAAGGTACACTAAGGAGAAATAATAGGGACTGCTATCAGACACAAAAATAATTATATTATTGAACAAAGTGATAGATAGCCTGTTTTCCACCATTAAGGGATCCTAAGCATGGTCATACAGTTTAGTGAGTCATGACTTTTCTTAATATATAACACTATGTCTTGTGAACATAGAATACGAAGTCATAACATTGCCATACTAAATCATGTCCTAATGACCTATGTAACTTAAGAACTAAGCTCTTCATTCAAAAATCTGCCTTATGGGCGTAGAGAAACAAGTTATAAACTCTTACAAACAATACTGTGTCATATGAACGTAGAAAAAAAGCATTAATACTAACTTTTAAACCTATGACTCTAACGTTCTTTCTTAGTAAAAATACTCATAGTGACTGTTATAGCTATTTCTGTGACGTGTAGGTGAGACCAATGCCTCCCACATCGTGATCCCCAGTTGCTTTGTCCGCTGATGTAGGATGACGTCCAAGAAGTTCCTCCGTCGAAGTGATAAAATAAAATACAAAATATGAAAAGAGAAATGAAGGTTATATACAAACAGAACTGACGTCTTTGAGGAGGGTTTTCAACCGGACACAAAGGGGGGAGGTAAGTTGCAGAATTGCGCCAAATGACCACTAGCGTTAGAAGACTGCGTGAAAACACGGATAAGCAGCTCTTCCAATCCATCGAAGTGGGGCCTGCAAGTGATATGTTGTTCTGTTGATCCTCCAGCAACAGTCAGCTGGGGAATTTTCCTGATATTTGGGCATTTTCCGGCAACATGAATTCAACGTGAGTTAATATCTGCCACACATTATTATAGTATATTAGTTCTTGTATTCATCGTATTGATTATCCTAGTATAATTATATATATAATATTCGGTAACTTGGTTGATAAAAATAAATCAAATGTTAAGATTTTACCAAAGTCTATACACACTCTAAATTCAAAATAGACCATAATCTATCTTAAAAAAACACCTTTCCCTTATATACACTATGTTGGGAGATGTATTACTTTTAAATAAGATTTTAACAAACCAGTAAACACATTCGCTAATTAGAAATTAAGGTTTCTAGCTCATTATTTAATCTTAGCTCCTTCATATCCTTTATATAACATTTTACATGTCTCTTCGTGTTGACGAAACTTTAGAGTGGTAAAATACATTAGTTCTCCTTTTTGACGGCTCAAATTCCGTCTCTCTGAGAGGATACGCTTCGTAAATGACGTAAAACGATCGTTTCATTTGCTAAATCTTCTTTTTCTTTGAAAGAGGCGCGCTCTTTACGTTTCCTATTTGAAACACCAAAACAAGTAAGAGTTTGGTCGTACCTTCCTTTTATTCAATCCCCTCCCGAGCCCCAACTTCTTCCCTATTACCTTCCCACTCATTCCATAAAATGGAGACTAGTCTCTTAAAGTATAAGAGAAGGCAGCAAACAAGCTCCTGTGTCGCTATCACCGAGCGACAAACGACTTTAACAGTGTCAAACAACTTTAGTCCTTCTTTCTTTCTCTCTAGCTTACGTCTCTGTTCCCACAATCTTCCTTAACGACGTCTCACTGGAAACTCTTCTTTTGGAAAAGTCTTTTAGTCGAAGATCATACGTTTTTTCATAAAATAAGAGTTAAAAATAATCATTTAAAATTATAAAATTATCAATATATTTTTTTTTTATTTCTTCGTACCAGTTTTTTTTAAAGGGGGATACTTCTTTCAAATATTTATTCTTTTAATATACTTATATATTCCTCATTATTCAACTTGAAAATTCAAACTTAAATTAATGTTAAACAACGTGTTAACAAATTAATATAGTGAAAGAGAAAGAGTGACCCAATACAAACACAAACACATTATATTAGTGATACCCGCCTCGGTGGCGTAGTTGGCTAACACGCTTGTCGTGTTAAGCTCGACTGCTGAGGACGGGGAGATCGAGGTTCGAATCTCGGTCGGGTGAACTGGGGGTGGTTTTTCCTAAATGGTTTTCCACTCTCCCTCCACGCAAATGCGGGTTCACTTCATCTAATTCAACCTTTCCAATTCCTAATCCATTAGCGTAATTAGTATTTGAAGCGTATAACCTGAACGGGTAGTAAGACGTGGTGCTAAATATTAGTATATTAGTGACAAAATATAATTAAATTATTTATTACTAAAATACCAGCAAATTCATTGGATTTCAAGATAATTGAATTTAAAACTCTTGTTTCTATAAATATTACATCTAAAATAATACGGTAACTAATCTTAGTTTATTATTTAGATCAAAGAAATGTTTTGTTTACATTTTTAGCTTTATCTTTTACCTTTAAAACTGAATACCAATTTTTTTTTTTCAATTTACTCAATTAAACGTATGCAATTGCTTAAAATTTTCTAGAATTTTGTGAATGGAAGAATATAGAACAGTTCTCAGGGTATTGACTGGTAAATCCAACGAGAAGACCTAGATGGAGATGGAAAATTAATATGATAATGGACCTGAATAAAATGGGATGATATATATATATATATATATATAAATATTCAAATTAATTTAAATAGATACTCTTGCCTAAATAATTCAATAGCACTATAGAAAGTTAAAACGACATTAAGTCTTAGTTAATGAAATAATGTTTTAAATTAAATAATATTTAGATTTAAAATATAAAATCATAGATAAATTAATTATATCAAAAACATAATCAGTATACAAACTTTTAATATAATATCAATCTACTGTAATAATACTATAATATTAAACCATTTACGTTGTTTACAATGATTTAATTTATTTAATTCAATCGAATATCCCGTTTTGTCATAGTATTACTGTTAATAAACTACCAAATATTTATTATTACTTAAAAATCTAATACTAAGCATTTGAAAAAATTGATTACTTAGATAATTCTATTGATGTAACCTTTTATAATTAAACCATAGTATCGCATATTCTAAATAAATATGTTGTAAATAAAGGGAAACCCGCTTATGTGGCCTTATGTTCTAAGAAATTATTTTTAAATTAGACTAGACTTCCGATGATGGGGAGAATGAAGTTTAATCTTGTTTGGGTTTACTGATTCTGGTTTTACCACTCTCCTTTGACACTAATGATGGTAAACTTACTCTAAATATAACCTTCCTAATCCATAAAACCATTATGTAACATAACCGTATAGCCTGGACGGGTAGTCAGACGCTGATCTAAAAAAATAATATCTACAATAACTTGGTGAGTTATTTATTAATTATATTTTCTTTGGAGACTTTTTATTCGAAATATAATATTAGGAGCCTTATCTTATACACTTAATAGACCACCGAAGAAAGCAAGTTTCTATTCAAGATTTTTTAAATTCTTAAATTAATTTTTCTAAGACTAATAAAATGGGCTAAGAGATGGCCGGAGTGGATCAACTTTTTTTTGTGTGTGTGGCAGCTTTATCCAATAATAATGATAAAGAGCTTAAGAGATTCTTAATATTTTACATACGTTCCTGAACAAGTTGTATTTAATGGGTAATTTACTTTCAGACTTACGTAGATGGGAAGGAGGTACTTCAATACCAGGAAATTAATTTACTTTAGAACGAGGAAAATGTAAAGACTTAAGAGACTTTACAAAACTAGATTTATCCACATTCATGTTAAGTTTAATAGAAAACTGCTTCCATCATATGAAAAACAAGATCTCATTGATAAACTAAACGATGTCAAAAGGAATTAACCCTATTTTGTCTTTCTAAGACCTGAAGGAATAAATATTTAATTTTTTTTTCTTTTTTAGGATAATTTAAAGTAGTCTTTAGTAATAAGTGGGGCAACGCCTTACAACAAGCTTAAGTTAGCCCATTTTATGTAGTTTAATTTATATCACAAACAGGTTGCAGATAGTTTTAATTACGGCACTGTCCGTTTGGCGGGAACCACATCTGTCGAAACTATTTTTATTAATTTATTTATTTAAATGTTTAAGGTGCAATTTATTAACATACCGGTTATATAAGCCCATGAGAATACCTACGAGCAAGATCTAAAGGACCTACACATTTTTCAAGGAAAGGTATTTTCATATACCCTCGAGGTTTTAATTGTATATGCCACGACCGACATGGGAACAACGGCTTTATTTTCCCTCCGAATAAAGTTGTTTTAACGATTTTTCTCACTATAGAAAAATAAATTGTCCCTCTTCCCCCCTCGCCACTCCCCCGGCTGGGATTAAACACACGGACATTAGATCCTAAAAAGACGCCTTTACCTCAAGACACTAAGCTCGACACGTGACCCTATTGTTCGCTCATATTATGTGACTGATGATTCCACGCGTCCGTAATGGACTCAGCTTAAATTATAAGTGAATAATGATACTGAGCACATGATGAACCTTGGACACAGAGACCTGTGACCTTGGATGAATAAGTGATAGAGCATTGGTACACTAAACCAAAGGTTCTAGGTTTGATTCTCGTGTTCAGATATCATTTATCAACTAGTTTACACACACACACATATATATATATATATATATATATGAATAAGTTAGAGTATACTCGTATTTGATTATAATACCTATATTACTAAATCACCATATCTAATGTCTAAATATTAAAATACTGAGCAGAAACAACTATATTACAAGAATTTCTTATAAAACATAATATCATCTCCAAACCGACACTTTTAAACTTCCACTTATCGATCAACTTGCAGGAGGAAAGTTGAAGGATTTACTCAATTTTCATGCCGCCCTTAGCTATTAAAACTTGTTCATACAGCCACCCCTACCCCACTCCAATTTCTATACATCCTATTCCCTTTACCACCCTATAATCCTTTCAAGCGACCTTTATGATATTTATCTTTTAGAATCCGAAGACATTCCGTTTCACTACTCCCTTTATCACCCGTAGAGTCTTCTGCACCTCCATCGGACTTATTTCTAAAAGCCGTTAAGGGCAAAAAGCTTCGATGGACCTATTTTATCAGTTTTGTCCCTTCTTTAAAGATTATAGATCAATAGTGCTATAAATAGATAGTCTATAGGAAACGGGGGTTTCTTGTTGTAAGTTTCAAAATTAACTTTTTTTTTAGTTTAACGTTGCTTTTATACTTTACGTTATAACATTTATATTTGATTTTTTTAGAACTAAGCGTCGTACTAACTTTTTAATCTATTCGCATTTCTTATAATTAAAGAGCATAGTATATTAAATGGTGAAAATTAAAAAATTCATCGCCATTCTTTTAGGGAAAGAAAAGGGATGCATATTATATTTAGTAGACTTAGAATCTATCAAATTGGGATCTTCTTTGTCCAGCTGGCTGGAATATTAGATAATCATAAATTGTAATATTTGGGTATTAGTTGGAACCTAAACATATATATTAAACTGAAATAAGTACTACCTGGTACTTACTGAGGTTCCTCTAGTACCTAAATTAATCTCCATAGCCCCTTTTGAAGTATTTAATAATGAGAATAATTTAATTACTAAATATAAGTGATATCACTTAAGTTTTATTACATTTTCAAGGATTGAACAATGAATCAATATTTTACTTTGTTGTAAAAGTTAGAAGAGTTTTTGGGAAAGATAAAATAATATTTTCTAAAGGTTGCAAAAAGGAACCTAATATCATAAATGAAAGCGAATTTTTTCCAGATCTAATTAATTGCGATTAATATAAATTGTAGATACATACCTTTCAGAAGGTTATCCATATGTGTGTGTTCGGAAGGGGGTTGGAGAGGGAGTTGATAAAGGGAGTACTGGGCCGCAGATGGGATGGAAATTAGGGTGATGACATGGAGAATGTTAAAGGGGTTGTCTTCACTTGAGAGATTGGTGGTGGTGGTTCTTTGGACAACGTGATCAATCTACCCTTCTCTTTCGTAATTTTGTTTCATCACTAATAGTGAACGCACAGACTACCAAGTAATAAATATTTGCTTAAACTCTGTAAATTATTCAAAGTGCTCTTGAAAACTACCGTATAATATGTTCTAAAAATTATGTCTACCTTTAAAAAAAATGCACCACTCACTCATCCTCTTAAATACAAAACATATTAGGTAACTATACTATAGTTTAGAAATTTGGGAGCTATATAGAGCTTGGGTCATAATAAGTTTAAACAATAACGTAAAAGATAAAACTAAACAAATAGCCTATAGTACAAAATTAACATACCTACACACATATATGCATACATACATACATACATACATATATGCATACATACATACATACATACATACATACATAAAAGCATATATACATACATATTGTCATACATACATAAAAGCATATATACATACATATATACATGCATATATACATACATATATACCTAAATACATATATGCATACATATATACATAAATGTATAAATACATGTATACATACATATATACATACATAAATACATACCCAATCAAGTTGTTCCCTTAGGCATAAACGAGAAACTGGTGTCCATACAAATCCAAAATAACAACTCTGTACGCAGTCCATCCTTACTAACTTTCTCTACTCTTCCATAACTTTGCATACGCCCTTCTCTTCCACAAAAACTTCATACACCGAGTCTTAGTTGCTCTTTTATTCTTAAACACTTAATGTATCTTAGTCTATCAGCTAGGTAAAAGTCATAAGACCAATTCTGCGGTAAAGACGTCAGAGGTGTCATTTTATCCAGTTCTTTGTTTAGATTACGAAAATGGCAAACCGTAAATCGAAATTTGTAGCTTTCTCCTTTATTTTTTGCTTAAAAAAACTTTGAAAATAACAAAATTCTTTTATGTTTTTAACTTTTCCCTAAATAAACATATATTCAAAAAAGATGTTCGTACACAAAGTTTTTAGTTATAAATTATCTACAAAAAAAAGTTTAGTTCATTTCTAAGGTTTAACTAACGTTAGAAGCCCTAACGAGGGTCAAACCTAAATAATGTCCCACTATCCCAAGTCTTAACTGAATAAATCAAAATTAATATGCTTAAAATCTACCGAACTGACTTTCCGAGAATAAAACATGGAATTTAAATATGATTAAGTGTAATAAAATTACTGATATTCACAATACTCTGTACAGTTTATGTTGGTGAGACAGTCTTCCTAGGATTACTCAAGAGTCCAGGAATCGCAATTGATAGAGTTTTTTTATTTGTAAAATATTAACTCTATCAAAGACTTTGAGAGAGCTCACCGTAAAGATAATACTAAACCTGCATTGTATGCCAATATCAAAGGTGGCTTCAAAGTTAAGTCTTGTCCACAGTTCATTACAGCTAATTCAATTAAGGTTAACCTCATTAAGTTTCTGATTGATTTGGTTGAGCACACCCGTTTATCAAAGCAATTGCAGAGTAAAGTTATGTTCATTGATAATGAAGACAAGTGCTCGAAACAACAACTGTTGAAGCGACAGAGTTTGCTGAAATTGCTTCTGACCACGATGAAGCCAACACAAGGCTAGCCTCACATGCTGATGACACCAATATCCTAATCATTCTATTAGATTTCATTCATAAAATTAAATGCCAAATTTATGTGAAGGCTTATAAGCAAGGAAATGATCGAATTGTCTCCCTCCAAAATGTTGTTGGCAAGCACAGCCCTAAATTACTAAATGGCTGCAACACTGATGATTTCATGAAAAGTTCTGATACGATTTCATAGCTTCACAAGCTGTAATAGTGTTTCAACCTTTTACGGCAAAGGAAAGGGAACGCCTTTCAAACTAATTAACATTGCAGCACACTACATTGAAATTGTCCAAAGCCTTTTGGAAAAGAAGGAATGGTGATTGAGCCCTTAAATACCAGCTTTGAGAAGTTTGTGTGCCAAATGTACTGCGGGGAAAAAACTGATTACGTAAATAAACTGAAGTATGATTTTTACTGGTGTGGAGGAGGCAATATTCTGCCATAGCTCTTATTTCTTTGTCATTCAACATTACAGCTCCAGTTGAGTAGAGCCAACTACCAGGCCGCTATATGGGGGAGATCTTTAACATTCTTTCAGATGGCTCCCACACCATATGAGCATGGATGGTATGAGGACAATGACTACATTGCCATCATAGGTGTCAACTGCAGGGGTGCTTTGCATATTAAGCACAACCAACAATATTTTCAGGGGTGTTCAGAAGCCCCAATATTTCAACCTTTTTAAAACCTTAATTTTGCGGCATTAGCTCTATCTTGGATATAGGGTTGCGCTGCGAACAATGTTTTATAGCGTAGCAAACGGCAGTTGCTGTCATATGATATGTAAGAAAGCGTTATTAAGTTGGTAGCACTCGCCACTCATGAACTGACAGCCTAGCATTTGTCAGCATGTTTCCATTATGGTTTGGTTAGTGGCACTACTAGTATTTTATGTATTATTTTTGTGTTGGGGAATTTTTGTTTTCTTTTATTAAACACACATTGAAACTAACAATTAGCACCTTAATATTGGTCCTTTTATAAATACGGTGGTGGAAATTTGCAAATTTTATGTCACGTCTACATCCTTTTTTTATCAAGCACTCCCAAATTTTTTTCTTTTTACAATTTTGTGCCTATGATTTCCATTAATCGACTTGGAAGTCAATCCACTCCTAAGGAAGTATTGAAGATGATATCGTGCAACACCTGTAAATCTTGTCAACCAGGATTATTCACGTGCTGGTACGTCAACCTCCACCGCACTGACATCTGTAGCTGCTTGTGTGATAAACAATAAATTGATACAGAATATGAAGAGTACGCAGATAATGATGCTGATGGTGACAATGTTAAAGGCGACGATAATAATTTTGAGGAAAAATATTAGTGAAGCTATAAATAAATTGATATACAGTACAAAGAGTTGTTATAAATCTTAATTGTTCCAGAATCCTTTTTTGTTTCTAAAATAACACTAGCTATTTTTTAACAACCATCTAAATATGTATGTTTTTAGAAAAAGTCACCATATAGCTAATATGTACCATTATTAAGCTATGTGTAAATAAATATGTATTAAGTCTAACCAAAGTATGAATTTACCGTACTTGTTTGTGTTAACCGTAAAACTAAAACGGGAAATACTAGTGATATACTTTGTGATGTAATAGAAATCAAACAAATGTTGTTTTGTGAATGGGAATTACATATTAATATATTATAGCTATGTATAAAATTCAGTTTGGTTGATTGTAAGCATATGATCTTTGTGTGATGTTATTAAGACCCGGAATAGTGGGGTATTATTCAGTTTCGACACTCGTTAGGGTTTTTATCGTTGGTTTAACCTTAAAAATAAATTGCATCTTTTTTTATAGTTAGTTTATAGCTAAACAAATTTTGTACGAACACCTTTTTTAAATTTATGGTTATTAAGGGAAAAATGAAAAACAAAAATATGCTTTTTTTCAACTTTTTTGCAAGTAATATGAGAAAGCTACCAATTTCGATTTCTAGGTTGCCATATTCATAATCGACACACAAAACTGAATAAAATCACACCCCACAAGTCTTTAACGCAGATATGGAACTATTTACATGACAATCAGGGTCTTGCTGATAGACTATCTCTTTATCACACATTTTTCAGAAACATTCACGCTTTGCATGACCTACCTCCTTCTTTTGACATACACACACTCTACCTTCATTAACTTACTTCGTAGCTAGATTCACACCCATCCTCTCACCATCGTAGAATGCTTATTTAACATCTACCTATTGAATTCCCTTTCAAACTGTACTTCATCAGCAACTCATTACTGACGCTGTCCATAGGAGTATTTCTACATGCATGTATTAGATTTTTCATTCCAATAGCAATCTTCTTTTAAAATACATGTTTTATAGCTTAAATAAATATTTATTTTATCTTAAATGAAAATGGTTACATTATTGGTCAGAAGACAACACTATGCTAGAAATGCAAGAAAGGAAATTTTAATATTTTTTAATTAAAATCCTAAGAATTTGATTATATATATAGTTTAGTAATTGTATATGGAAAGTTATAAACAATGTCAGTTATTTAAAAACTGTGTAAAAGATTGTAAAATTTACCAATATTTGATTAGTTCTCACACTATATAACTTGATTTATAAGGTTCAAAAGAATATTGTAAAAATTATTGTCATTAAAGCAATACTTAGCTATTTATTTTAAATAAATATATTTGTATAAAAAATATATAAATATGTAAAACATATAGGCCTACATGTATACGTATTTGTAACCAACAAGACTATTACTATCAAATTGATAAATACTTTATTACTTTCTTTCATTTTTGAGTTACTTCTTTTGAGCTTTCATCATATGAACTTTTCAAAATAATGTGTTATCAAAAATGTAAATAATATGTTAACATCCCAATTTAATATTGTTATTCGTTTTTAATAAATAATCAAATTTAGTTTAAGTAAATTATTTTTAAAAAAATATTCCAGTAAGAATAAATTTATCTGACAGACACCAAAATTCCAGAGAATATTGTCATTTACATTAATATTAACTCAAGAGATGTGAGCCAAAGATGAACATTTTTATTGATTGAATGAATATCTTTAGAATAATACCAATAAACTACGAAAAATATAAGCCATTTATATTGCCATGTTATTGTAGCCTAAATAAGTATTCCTCTCTTTAATATTTATATTAAATTTTATGAAAAGTACAAGGGAAAAGGGGGGAAATCTCATCACACATACATTTTCAAGGACATCTTTAATATCTATAACACCAATGGACTCAAGAAAATACTTTTTCTTATTTGATTCAAAGTTGACAGATTCATCATTTATTTATAATCCAAAGGGAATTAGAAAGGTACTTTCTGACAGATAGTAACAATAGCACAATTTTAAATAGAATTAGTCCAACATCTTAGCGCAGTGTGTAGAGTGTGTGCCTACTGAGCTAAGAGTACAGGGTTCGATCCTGGAAAGGCCGAAAAATGTATCGTCGAGGAAAATTAATTTGGTATTCCCCTTTCTCAGTGAGGATTTATCGGACGAGGGCTGGATGCAGTATCTTTAAAATATTAAACTTGTTTCTAAGTCGTTTGTGGATATAGCCTAATCAGTCGGTGCAGAAAGTGCACGTTAGATTCCTCAAATATATTTTAGAAAAATTAAATTAAATTCTGCTTTCCCCCTTATTCAACCATACCCTTCATAAGTCTTTTTAATATTTTGTTTATATTTTATCTGATTTTTTTTCATCGCGTCTTACCCATTAAGATTTTACGCCTATATACTAACTACGCTAATGGGTGAGGAATGAGCAAGGTTGAATTTAGAGGAAGTGTAATTGCATTTACAGGTAGAAAACATGTGAGAAACCATTCAAAAACATCACTACAAACGACAGGGATTGAACCCCAACAATCCCATTATATACAGTATAGTCTATTGAGACAGTAGCACCTTAGACCATACGACCACTTATTTATTAATCTAACTTTTATACTGTTTTATATACATTTTTATCGTTAATATGCAAAGCAGGTATGCACCTTTATATTAGTCTGTTCATTCAACGATGCTGATTCTACTCTAACCCTTTTGCTTTATCCAAGCTGACCACGTAACTCTTCATCGCATGGAGACGAAACATTGTAACAACTCTTCCTTACTACGGCGGTGCCTCACACCATAATGGAAACTCTTGCTCACTCCGATGAGCAGAATATATGCATGAAGATTTCACGGGCCAGTTGGTTACTAGATCCTAACCAGGTGTTTCATGGGGGTGACTCAGTTTTGCCCTAGTTATTTACATGCCTCTCTCTCCCTTTATCTAAACTAACACGCTCTTACCCTTCAAACCCACACGCACACACACACACACACACACACACATACATACACAAACCACCACTATCATACACGATTTCAGACATACACAAGACATAGAGTGTAAATAGGGAGAATCGAGATAAATGTGTGTCCAACTAGTTTGGGCTTTGCTCTTCACACAGCAAGAACATGATACGTTTTTAAGAGTTTATGCTGAAGGTTTTGAAGAGCTATTTTGTCATGAAAATCAGTGATAACTGAAAAAATTCCTATGTAGCCAGATAGATTAGATACATAAGTATTGGTTAAATATCATTATTATTATTATTATTATTAGCACCGCGTCTTACTACCCGTTCGGGCTATACGCACTTACGCTAATGTGTAATGGTAGGGTGATTGTTAGATGAAGTGGAGGACCTACAGTTTATCGTGGAATCCGAACCACGGCGGAGGCCTGGCATTCCTCACATTCACAAGATGTCTTGTCAGAAGTGAAGGAAGGGTTTGGTAATCAGACAAATCTTTGCCGGGACCGAGAATTGAACCCCGGCCGCCAGCATAGAAGTCTGACATCTTACCCTATTGGTTAAAGTTAACTGTGATAAAGCGAGGTTCTGTATTAACGTGACCATTTAACGATTTGTCTTTATATGGATGTTTGCTATGGGATAACTGTCAAATGATTTAACCAATTTTAACTAAATTTGGATCGGACGTTATTA
>CABFOV010006828.1:0-12500 GCA_902141375.1 Timema poppense | reverse complement strand
TATGATCCCCTTTAGAGATATTCCTTTATATGTAGTACCCTCCAAGTAATTTTCCAGAATAACGAAATGTAGTTTGTTTGTAATGTTAAACAGTGCCTATATAGGATTTTTTCAAACAAAATCGTTAGAGCTAATTTAGAGAAAATACATACATTTTTTTTTTCTTTTGGCCATTTGGTAATCTATTCTTAATTTTGGGGCTAGCTAACTAAATCCAAAAATTCCCCGAGGGAAATATTACCAAATCAATAGATACAAAGTTCTATCCCGATCAATATAGTAGTTTTTGCACTTGGTTAAGATACAAACACACATACAGAAAAACGGAATCTGAAAAATCAAATTTTTGAGTTATGTTTCTCATGTCATGAAATATCGATCTCCATTAAAATATCAGATTTAATTTTTTTGGATGATCCCAATACTTCCTCTAACCAAGTAGTCACGAGAAAAAAGAATCCCCTCAAATAGGTTATTTTTTATACTAGCTGTTTTCTATAGAAATTCATGTGAAAACTATTTTTATACCTTGAAAATAAATTTAAAAAATTCTGGTTATTGCATCTTTGAATTCAATACTTCTTTACTACCACGCCACCAATTTATTTTTCCCCGATTTGACGAACAGGCAACTGGAAGTTTATCCCTCTCTTTTTCTCACCGCTCATATTCATGTAAGGGGAAGGGGGTGAGGTAACATAGCGTGTGTATGAGTGTGTGAAAGAGTGTGTGTGTGAGAGAAAGAGAGAGAGAGAGAGGGGCAGTTGAACGAAGCAAAAAGTCCAGTAGACCGTGAAAAGCCTTCTGGTCAACCAAACAAAATCTCAGAGAACCCAACATGTCACGCCGTATGAGAATTGTCGACGCATGACTTCCGTTCCCGCGATTTGGTGGGGGTTTTCTACCCATTATCTGACGCTATCAATAGGATAGAGAGAGAGAGAGAGAGAGAGAGAGTAGGGAAAGAGATGGTGAGTATTTTGGGGTTGGTGGGGGGCGGATAAGGGAGGGCGTGATTTTTCCGTATATGTATGTATGTACGCCTGAAACCGCTAACCGAATGACACTCTGTTCTCTTACTACCTTCCTGTGTGTGTAACAAACGTGAACAATCTAGGTCATTTGGTATCACGGTAGATAATTTGGAATCCTTAAACAAAGGTAGCCCCATTAGATTGTTGCAACCTCTGTAGCAGGGATTCCGTGGTAAGGTCCTTGACATGGAACAAAATATTTAAATATAGGTCTGTATATTTTTAGTTTTATAGCCTTACTTCAGGTTAGAGATAGTAAATCCGTTTTTATTAATAATTTTTCCTCAATTTTAATATTTAGAATAAGGTAGGTCTTAGAGTCACTTAAATCCGTCTATTGGTACTAATAATGTAATGGACGTAAACATATTCACACAAAATCTTTTGTTTTACATTATATATTAGTACATAATTATATTTGTATACATGTGAAGTATTTGGATTTATAAATTCATGCGTCTAATTTACATTTAGATAAAATTTAATTGTTTCTCTTAATTTATATATTGATATATTTACATATAATAATGTACTGAACATCAAATATTTAATTTGATAAGCTCGTTTCCGGTTATAGAAAATACTAAAATTGGCATAACAAATTTTTGCAAACAACCTCTCATTTTAAAGGTTAGGGGTCGAGGATGTAGGTAAAATAGTTGTTTACAACGAAAATCTGATTTTACCGACGAATTTTAATCTTTTGATAGTTTTCTTACATCAGCACGTAAACCCTGATTTGTGCATTGCCATATAACATTAAATAAAATATTTCTCTTTCGTCAAAAGTTATATACTAACTCATACTTATGTTGTACAAGAAATAAATATAAAAATTATGGTAATTATGTATGCCTACCAAACAAATCAATTATTGTAAATTAGTATTATATCATTTTGTTTCTATTGATACTATTTGTTATTCATTATTTTTGAACATTTACTTCTGATAACAAAATCCGTTTAGTAGCTTATCCTAGCATATCTTTTACATATATTATTTGATTGAATAAAATAGGCTAAATTGGGGAAAAAAGTTATTGTTATTAAAATGTGGTTATCGTTAATTCACAATTAAATCAACAATTGTATCTATAAATCACAAATTAAAAGAGACAATATCCAATTTTTTTAAATATTTCCTCAACATTTTTTTTTGTACTAGAATTATAAATTAAAAACTATATAGTTTGGTTTAAACATTATGTTTTGGTAAGTATTATTTCAATAATGATAAAATTATATTCAAATGTTTTTAGGTAGTTATTTTAATTGTTTAATATGGGCTTTGGTGTTTATTTTTTCAAATAGTGTGAAAGCACCATTAAATTTAGGTGTTTCCTAAATACCACTTACTTTTGATATATTTTGATAATATTTCAAAGTAATGTTTAGTGTATCCCTTTATATATTTTCACACATACCCTTATTTACTTAATATCAAATATAAACATCCTTACACACTCTTACTGTCACTCCTATACTCTCTCTCTGGCAAACTTTAGCTATATTTATCTCTCTCACACGCATACATAAACACACTCTCTTCATCACAATGTATCTCTCTTAATCTCTTTCTCTCTCTCTCAGTCTTTATCACACACTATTTCTCTTACACCTTTTCTCACACTCTCTCTCACACACTCTTTCACACAGTTTATATTACATTCTTTCTCACAAACACTCTATTTCATAAACATCCTCTCTTTCTCTCTCTCTCGCTCTCTCTTAAATACTCTCTCTCACAAACATTCTCCATTACAGACACACTCGATTACAGATACACACATACTATTTCACACAAATACTCTTTCACACACACTCTCACACCCACTTTCACACTCCCCATCACAAGCTCACTATTTCACAAACACTATATCTGTCTCAATTTATTTCTCAAACTCTCTCACACACTTTATTTATCTCACATACTTTCTCTTATTCCCAATTCATCCTTTCACAAAATCTCTCACTATCACTCACTAACAACCACACGATATATCTAACTCTTTCACCTTCACTTTCTCACACTCACTCTACCACGCTCATTTTCTATCACTAACAATATCAATCTTACATTCACCCACACACATGTATAATCACACACTGATACACTTATACACTCACTCTCACATTTCCTAATCTCTCACTTTCTAACTATCAATGTAATTTATATATAATTTTTAAGGTCCATTTTCGGTAATTGAAATAACGAGAAAAGGGTTTAACAGATTTTATTTTTTTTACCAAAACCCTCATTTTAAAGGATGGGGGTCTAAGATTCCGGTAAAAATAGTACCGTTAAACTAAAAACCAACTTCTCTAGCGAATTGTCCACATTTCTCTTCAGTGTGAGCAGTGGCTCAACTGTACGATATAAATTTGTTTAAATCATCATTCAAGACATAATATGTGTATGGATGTAAAGCAGTAAATAAAATAATTATCTTTGGTTTAAAATAATATCTAAATAGAAGAGGTGATCGTTTTAAAGTTCTCTTCGTGGTATGATGGTGGAAAATATACGTTTATATACAAATTAAACACCATGTAAAGTTGATATAATTTGATGAGGAAACTTTTAATTAAAAGTCGAGTGAGGGCTTATTATATAGATATTTTACCCATAAAAGTTTAGAATACATTTTATAGCAACAATCTGCAGCCCTTGATGAAACAAACCACTAGTAATGTATACGAAGATAGATATTTAAATACATGTAGATCATATTTAACTCTATAACCTTAATAGTTATTATTAAAATCATCAATTATGATCATTTTTTTCTTATTATTTTATACTTTACAATATTAAAGGGTTTTTATTTACTAAAGGGGATGCGAAATATTATCCTTAGTTAATTTATGAATTATAATAGCATTAAATTGTGCAAAAAAATTAATCAAGAACTAAAAATTTTTCAACTAGAATTAATACATAATTCAGGGCGAGGTATATTAATTGATTTACCTTATTATGTCGGATATTATGATTTCCTTAAGAGTGAAATGTATTTACAAAATTTAATTTAAAAATGTCTTTATATAAGGTTTGTTAAAGTAAACTAAATCTATAAATGTACACCAAGCAAATTGGTGGGCACAATGACAATTGCTCTGAATAAAATAATCTTTTATAGTACACTTACGACTTGGTGATGATTTTATATATAATAATACGAGTATATTAGAAATATCAAATATTAATAACATATTTTTACTCTCCACTAACCTCTCAGATAGAGAGAGAGGAGTTTTGTGATCTTTAATAAAATCCAACTTGAGATTTCAAACTTTTATGACACCCTGAAAGAAAAAAAGGGTGTTTACGTGATGTCCTCTCTTTGTCTGTCTGTATCTAGGCTTATAGCCGAAACCTTTTTACTGATCGAGCTGAAACTTGGTAGCTGGGTATTTTATTAGGTTACATCAAGTATTTTATTGGAGTTAGACATCTAACCCTAAAACTAGGCGTAGTTTATTGAAAGGGAAAAAAATAGAAAGCATTAACTTTATCAAAATCCGGCTTTTAATGATTTTGATAAACATTAATATTTTGGTTAAACATTTGAAAAAACGTAGATTTTAATATGTTTATGAAAATTAATATTAAGGTAGCCTACTCTAAAGTGGCAGAGATTTCCAATTTATCATATTTTTATAAATGTATGATATACAAAATAACTTATCATAGTTAAATTTTAGTAACTACTCTTAAATTCTTTAACTCGAAATATATCTGGTAAAACTAATAAATTTTTAGCTATAAGAACACATTACTTTTGTGGAGATCTTTTAAAATATAGTCTTCATTGTTATGCTTTTTGGTGGACAGGGGGTTCCTACTTTCAAAATGTTTTAGTATTTGGATATTTTATTTTATTTTATTTTATTTATACTCTTTGGTAAATTGTTTTTGCAACAGTGTATTTTATTTTATTTCTCAAATCATACAAACATTAAGTTATTGTATTTATTCTAAGATAAAAAAGAATATTTGCAGTGTAGCGTAACGTTTATTTTAAATTGTGTACCCTTTATATTTAATTAAATGATGATGACATATTACTTATATTTACTTTAAACTAATAAGTAAAGTACCCTCACCATTAACAGAGAAATTTAAGAGAAAGTGTTAAGGGGTGTAACAACCTTTATGCCCCAGAAATAATAGTCAGGAAAATTACAAGAGAATAACAGTATTTTATTTGACACAAATATAGTAGATATTCAATGACAAATTATCAAAATAATCCCATAAGATATTACGTGCAAAGGTTTATGGCATCTATACGTATCATAACACATCACTAGATAAGTGAATCGACTAGAACGTATCGAGTCAGAGATATTAGTATAGTGTTTAAGCTAGAGACGCTAGTATATTTCAACATTATATTTCACAAAAAGTGCAATTGACTAGGACGTTTAAATAAGAAACATTATTATATTTCAACATAATATTCCACTAAAAGTAAAATTGACTAGAAAGTTTAAATTAAACTTTGAAAATAACTAATGACTTATCTCCATGTCTTTACTACGGGGCCCACGCATGTCCGAGGACTCAGATACAGCATAGAGCTCCGTTTTAATTTATAAATATTAAAGAGCGCTCAAAATAAATCGTTACTATTAAATAGGGAGACTCCCACAACATATAAACTTCGGTATGCCAAAGATATAAATATCCAGCGAGGACTCTACGTTAAAACTAGTATAAATATCTATTTTATCTTGAGCTTTCCTAGGCGAATATATTAATACAACTAGCTCACCAATAAGGACGTAAACTTCCAGGCCATTACACAATTAAAATACCTTACAGCTACAGTGATTCGCATACAGCATAAAGTAAATGGAACAAAGATAATTGCAATCGCCCTGTCTAACTCAGAAAGAACCATACAGCTTGCTTTCCTATTAACTTATAAAGGTGCAATGCACGCTAAAAATCAAGTGTGCGTCTACCCACTCATATTAAGTATAATATATCCGCTATTAAGGATAATTTCCCCAAAATTTGTGTTCCCCTGCCCCCTAAAAAAAACTAATTTGATCAGAGTGGTGGCAAATATGTAATCCAAGGGCAGATACCTGGAGACAAAAATAGAGAACAAGTTATCATGTGAACAAATAGAGAGTTTCCCTCTAGCATTAGATTAACATTAAAATGTGATTACAGCATAGCTTCGATAGTAGTAAACAAACTCTTCCCATGACAGAAAGTCTTAAGTTCGCAGTTTAAGTTTGAAAAGATTGCACCCCCCCCCTAATGTTCTAACCTAACTCTCGTCTGGTTGAGGTACTTAACTCCGAAGATGGTGGTGTGGGCTTCTGTCTTTTTTAGTGTGATAAAAAATGTCGGGAGTAGTGTCACAGTTTTTGTGGTGTTCATCGCTTCTGTCTTCCTGCTAAACTGTCGCACGTCCGTCACTGCGTAGCCTAAGTCAATCAGCTCCGTTTTGATGTCCTCTTGGTCCATGTTTGGTGGCAGCCCCTTTATGACTACCTTCACCGGCTTGTCTCAGGGAAGTGAGTACGTATAGAATTCCTGGTTCATTTATTTCAGGAGGGTTTGAATTAGTTGGAGTTCGTGTGCTGAAGTGGTCTGAATTTTTAGTCCATCTTTGATGTAGCTCACCCCAGTGGTGGTTTCTGTGTTCTTGGCGATCTCTGTGATTTTCTTGTAGTTGTGGATCCCAACGGTGACGATCGGTGGGAATCTCTCCTTCTTGTTTGTGTCTGCCTTTGCTGAGGGTGTGTCATTGTTTGTTTTTGCTTCGGTGTTGAGGAGTTGGTATTTGTTGTCGACCGTCGTGATTGTTTTCTTGGCCTGCGTCTTGTCTGTGTTTCTGCACTTCCTCTTGCGTTTAAGTTTGTTCCACAAGTGTGAAGGAGCCGTTTCCGTCGTGGTCGGTTTCCATGTCTGATGAGTCTATGTTGGTTTCAGAGTTGGAGAAGTTTGCATTTCTGTTTGTCCGTGGCTTGATACATACTGGTCCAGTTTCAAAAGTATTTGTGGTGGCTATTTCGCTTAGCCCTGAAAAGGGCAGGCTAGCGGCCATATGTGGAAGGGCTAATGTGCCCCCCTCTGTGCAGTGGTGGTGTCTTTGTATGTTGAGTGGTGTCCCGAAGGACAGACTCTCGACTGCGAGGTATTGCTTCGCAGCCGGTCCCGCTTTACGCCTTGCTGTAACTTGTTGTCACCGTTAGGTTTCCCGCTACAGTAATTAGTACCGGCACGTCTGTCCCGAGTTTAGTTTGTGTAAATGAAGGAATCCCCGGAGGGTGTGAGACTAGTGTCGGACAATTCGCTCAGCTCGAGGTTTACACCTGGAGCGCATGAAGGAGGCAGGACGAGACCTTGACCTCCTATCTCATACGACGCCGCCGTTCGGCTGTTGCCCGACTCAGAACATCTGACTTGACAATTATGCCAAACCAGGTTGTCTGTGACAGGGCTGATTTGTTGTTTGAGTACCGAGTCATNCCGGCTGCAAGCCTACTGAGTAACGATAGCCGTTCGGCTTTTGCCCGACACAGAATATCCACCTTGACAGTTATACCAAGCTAGGATATCTGTGAAAGGGCTGATTTGTTGTTTGAGTACCGAGTCATTGTCATGACTCTTAACCTCGCGAATGAACTTATAAACCTGATGAAATGCAACCAATGAAATGAGCCTGTAGAATGCTACAGGTGTATGATTTTGTAGCCCGACTCAGGTCATCCACCTTGACAGTAATGCTAAGCTAGGCCGCCAGCGAAAGGGTTATGAGTAACGAACGATACAAGTGAAACATCCCAATATATAGCAAGCAAACGAACTGACATGCCACCAGAGAGTGGTGGAGAAAGGAGGGGATATGGAGGAGAAAGCGGAGTGGGACGGAGGGATTGGGGATTCTGTCGGTCACCCAGGGAACTAGAAGAAGCATCGAGAATAGTCCAGGTGGAGGAAACGACAACTAAGCGCGAAGAGTCGCTTTCACTTGTTTTCCCGAGGGTGGTTTTCTTCTTGAGTCGAGAGTAGGAACACGCCCCCATTCAGTCTATGGAACTGTATGTTAGAGAGAGGAGGTCAGTGAAAGTGCGTGCCAGGGTTAGAGTCCAACAGGGCATAGGGTAATTGTTACCCCATTTATTTTGAACTAATTACATGTTACTCGTTACATCGGGATACCTTCGATGGAGTACCTCTGCCCTTGATAATATGACGGGAACATCACACTAGTGAATCACATTTGGTATCCACGCCCCACACTTCCCCCTTAGTGAAACCCTTAAATATTACTCCCCTGCTATCTCCATCAATAATTATTCAGTACAGTGTGAATCTGATTTATTTTACTTGGGGAATAACTTTTATAAAATAAAAACTGATATTTTTGCGTTCAAAATCTACCTTATTTTGCTTTAAATATTAGAATTAGCTCCTAATAATATATAATACAGTATTTGTGAAAAGTGACAGTTACAGAACATATTTGTTTTGTTTATAAATATAGAGAGAACATTTTAATAAGCTCAGATACTTTCTTCCTATCTGAATATGACTTTATATAGATGATTAATACGGGGAAGTCTGTGACGTAATTCAATAGTTACACGATAGTTTATACGCACACATATAATTAAAGAAAGCTTGAATGCGCATATTATTTTTCCAAAATAGAAAACAAA
The DNA here is from genome assembly GCA_902141375.1 of Timema poppense. NCBI lineage: Eukaryota > Metazoa > Arthropoda > Insecta > Phasmatodea > Timematidae > Timema > Timema poppense. The sequence continues at coordinate 3,780 of CABFOV010006828.1, read as the reverse complement.
TAAAAAATATTATAAATAAATGGAAAAATTCATGCACAGATGTTCTTGGTTTTTACATAATTTATACTAATAACATGTAAGATAAAAAAGAATGTGTTAAGAAAAACAAACATCGCATTTCTTCAAAGAACATACATAAAATAAAATATATTGTTACTGAAATCTTATTTCTTATACCCATTTTAAACTCCCCGTTTATCAAAGCGACATTTTAAAATAAATTTTGCATTTGCCTGCCACTTATTTAGTATTGATTTTATAATATAATCTTTCAATTAAATTTAGTTTATTTTTAAGAATCCTACAAATTTTCAACTAAATTTAATTCTTATCTCAAATAGTTGAGGAGATATGATCAAAATGGTAAATTTACACTCATTTAAAGTAATCTCAAAGTCGTTTTAATAGGAAAATGAGGTGCGCCATCTTGTTTGTAATGTTTAATAGTGCCTGGATATGGATTTCAGCTAGAATCGTTAAACATGAATCTTGTAAAATAGATTTATTTATTTCTTTTCACACTTAAGTAAACTAGGTAATCTTAATTTTGGGAATAGATTATTATACAAAAAGTCCTCTGGGAGACCTTATGAAATTACTAAAGGCTTATATACCAAGTTTAAACCTGATCTTTTGTATGGCCTCTGCTCCGGTCCTAATAACTGATAGACCAATATAGACACTGAATCGCAAAAAAAGCCTTTTCTGGTTCATAGGTTCATGAAAAGTAGACATCCATAAAAATTTCGAATTTGATTTTTTTTTTATACGATAGCCAAAGAACAACACAAATTGTATTTCCATATCTTTGTTGTCATTTTCTAATTAATTAAATCAACATTGTTTATGTTTACACGTGTATTAGAAAAAATGATTTTATTCTAATCTACACGAATTTAATTTTTTCTACTACGTTTCACTACCCATCTTATCAATACCCACAATATTAATTTTTATGCGATTAAGGTAGGGATAAGGAATGTAGAATTTATATTAAATGTACCCGTATTTGTTTTAAAGTAATTTGCGAAAGCATTTAGGGAAAAGCACCTCACTACACCAAAACGGAGTTTGCATCTCGACCTCTCTGTCATCAGTCATCCATGATAGATGAGTTTAAAATTTATCTCACATATACACCAATGCAAGTTCTGCTTTTCAATTTTATTGAACCTTTCAAAATATTAAATTAACTTGAAAGCTATTAATTTTTATTGTTATATAAAGTGCTCTAATTAATTTTAATATCGTAAGTATCAATTTTATCACTACTAATTTTTTACAATTGTTCTACAAAGGTTCCAGCATTAGTTTTGTTTCGAAAAGTTAAGAAACTTCCAAAAGTGAACTAAAAAGTTTGTCTAAGCTGTGTCCATAGAATACTAAAATAAAAACAAAACAAAAAATTTCACCATCTTCTCAATTATGTACTAATGTCTCAGAGTTCTCTCTTGTTTTCAATTTGCCGGATGAGTTTGGGCCTTCCCCTTACTACTCCCCCTTCACAAAACCTACCCTCACCCACTACTTGCGTTATTACGAAGATCTGCCCCTCCCCCCCCCACTCCCTTCCCTCTACTCCACTCAGTAACGAGTTGCCTAACGGCCGTTCGCCGCTATGTAACGACCGACCATCCAAAACCTACTACAATCTGCAACCTCGCTCTAAGAGATAACACGCCACTGTTGGAATGACCAGGAAGAGCTGGACAAACATGGGCCATTCAACGCTTAGTTGTGATAATTCCAAAATAGTTCGTCCCCCTCCAGTCACAGAAACACCACCCCTACTCCTTGAAACTCCACTAGGTCCACCCTTATATTGCTCATTTTGAGGAATTCTATATAATAACAAAAGTGATGAAACTGTCACTATCTTTCTCTTTTTACCATTAGTGTATTTAGCCGACTCAAGTGATGGAAAACAGTTAGGTGAATATTTTTTTTCTTTTGTGCACAGGACATATGAGGTCATGAAGGTAAATACATTTGTAGACGTTAAGATAATCTTTAATATTCACGGGAATCATAGATTCCATTCAGACTACATTTCGCTATCTGCTTACACTATAAAGACTTAATATTATTTATCATTTTATGTTAACTTTCAAACAATGGTCTTTATCGTATTCAGTGGTGACTCGTGGTTTGTTACTACTGGTTTTATTCGTACTGGTTAAATTCTCCCTCCCGCTTGACATCTATTTGACCAACCACATACGCATAGTGATGTACAATGATATTATTATGCCAGGATTATTTTGCTATTGACTAAGATGTAGCAATTTGTTAGTACAGTCCACTAGAGCAGGACTAGAAGCTGTTACAATACTATTATGATACTTGCGCTGGTGGTAACTTTGTCTAAGGAGTCAGGCACGCTACATAATAGATTGCCATTGACGCACATATCTAGGTTAGGATCTAGGCAAGGTGTCCTTATGGATATTTTTTAACATGTAGATCTATCACTGTGGTTTTCCTATCCTCTTTACAAGTTAATACGGATTCGCCAACGATGAAAATATGTCTTCATAATTAGGCCAGCCTATTATAATGTTAATAATACTACTTGTGTAATCTGATCTGTTAGTGACATATAAAGAGTGTGGTTAAAATCCTTGTATGGTATAGTGAGGTTTGTTTTTCCTATTTCAACTTGCAAATTCCAATAAATTTAATCTAAATTCTATATAACTTATTCCTACCCTAATTTAGAAATAAACAAGTATGCCCATGAACCAAAAGTGTTATGAGAGTTAGTGAAAAACCAAGTATTTATTTAACTAATGTATCAGACACGCTTAGGAGGCCACATGGTCTAAGACGCTACTCTCGCAATGGACTAGCCTGCCCATGACGAAGAGATAGGGGTTTTAACTCGGTATGGTGTACTGAGGGTGGTTTTCCTAAATGGTTTCTGATTCTCTCTCCACGCAAATGCAGATTAACATCCTCCTCCTTAACCGATTAGTGTAACTAGTATATAAGCTTGTAACACAAATGGGCAGTTAAACACGTTGCTAAGGAAAAGTAATATCTAGTTTGATTCTTTTTTTTTAAACAAAAATGAAATTTTACAGTCAAATTTATTATTTAAATACCAAAGTTAATCAACGTTTGGGTGTAAATTGAATTCTCTAAATTATTCAACAAACACTGGGATATAAATAAAATAATTACATTTACAATATCACACCAATAAATTGCCACTGAGATTTATCAATCTGGTAATCTTTCAAAATTTAACAAATAGTAAATAATGCAATATTAAATTAGTTAATTATAAATCGCTACGACAGTATGAAATTGGTTTCGGCAAACGTTATTACCAGGTGTAAGCTCTAGTATAGTAGATATACATATAGCATTTACAAACAAATCTGACTAGTTTGGCTTATTGAATCTTTTTCTTTTTTTCTTTGCCCTGCCATGTGGGATATTGAATATTGGCAAACTGGATGAGTGGTGAGTGTAACAGTTAATTAGTTGATGTAACCATAGTAACATCCAGGTGGAGGGATGATTGGATTCCTGCGCTTCCTCTCCGGATAATACCTCACGGTAGCCCTTATAATAATGTTGGCTACGTCACTGGTTTCTAGAAATAGAAACATGATCAATAAATTGAATTAAAGGTGGTTTGCGATTCTTCTTTTTTTTATATATAATATTCACAGATGAACATTATTATTATCATAATAATATTATAAAGAGGAAAGATTTGATTTTTTGTTTGTTTGTTTGTTTGTAATGAATAGGCTCCGAAACTACTGGACC
>CABFOV010006827.1:0-32150 GCA_902141375.1 Timema poppense | reverse complement strand
TTATTATTATTATTATTATTATTATTTAGCACCGCGTCTTACTACCCGTTTGGGTTATACACTTAAAGTGCTAATTACGCTAATGGATTGGGAATTGCGAAGGTTGAATTAGAGGAAGTGAACCCGCATTTGCGTGGAGGGAGAGTGGAAAACTATTTAGGAAGAGAAAAAAAACAGTTCACCCGACCAAGATTCGAACCTCGATCTCCCCGTCATCGGCAGTAGAGCTCAAAACGACTAACGCGTTAGCCAACTACGCCACCGAGGCGGGTCTGAGGTAGTTGAACTGCATGTTGTGATAGTATCTCAACTTTTATCACCTTTGAATGAAATATTACTAACAATTACTGTACAATTATTTTTCCGCCATAAAATAACCAACAAAAATATTTCAACTTCAATTCAGATTCGAGAATATTTAATATTTCCAATTCGAGTTTAATTCAAGTTTGAAATGAAAATGTGGGTGGGGTTATATCTTTATTAAGTGAAACAGAACAGTCTCGAGAGACATATCTCGTGTTATTGCTGTATATATAATAAATACCTTGGGTGGTTTCTGCAGCTTGCTCTCCCCGGGCAGACCAACATGGCCGCGCTGCCGTCTGAATCGCACAATGATACTTCGAGAATCCAGTAATAGATTGTTTGTTTTTCGATACGCTTCGATTGCTTCATCTACATTGTTGTAGCGTATAAATGCATATCTGCTTCAAACAAAACACAAGAGTAAAACATCTGGTTCAGGGTTTAATTCTAGCCCCTAGTAATTTACTAAATAAAACTAAGAAATAAGAAATTCATAGTCACTATTTTAGATTGAAAATTGAAAAGCAGATAGAATGGCAAGGCCTACACATTTACCAGAAACCTGCAGGCCTCAAATTAATATTTACGGTGTTTAATTTAAAATAGCCGTTTGGCACAATTTTTTGCTTTGTTTACAATGTAACTATTTCAAAACACTCAGAAAACTATTTAACAAATTTAAATTCTATTGAAATTATTAAATAATTAAAGTAATATAGACTTTTTAAAGCAGGGATGGTGAACCTCTAACTTCTTCCAACTATGTTTAACATATTCTATGACCATCACCATCACAGTTTCCTGTCACTGGCAGGGTCTGTCTCGAACGTGAGCCTCTCCGTTTACATATGTCCTCCCACCACCTCTCTTCCTCCTCGCCGGCCCAATCCCTCCTCTCCTTTCTACACTCCTTTATCCACCTGTCTCTCTTGACTTCCTGCTCGTCACGTCCATTTCAAGCATCCTCCTTGTAATCCTCCGCTCTTTCATCCTCTTCACATGTCCATACCACCTCTATCCTAACCTGTAGCGGTTCTTCCTTCCCTCTTTCCCCCTGTCCATCCTCGACACTCAACACAAATTCTATCGCCAAATGTTAATGCAGGTGCTTTCTAGAATGACATTTTAAGATTGGGCCTGTAGGTCAGTTTTAAAATTGACATGTGTTATGTGTGTGAGAAGATAAAGAACCCAACAATAATTTGTGCAGCAACACAATTCTTTAACTATAACAGATTTAAAAAATCAAAACGTGTTGTATATTACAAAGTATAATGAAGGATTCAAACCAAATTGTAAATATTTTAATGAAGCCTGAATTTAGTGTCACGATGTTTTGTAGATAAACAAATACAAAGTGAAATCCATATAACGAATCGACTGTCAGGATGATATTGGCTTCAAAATATTAAACCATGCTGCGAAAAGTACAAGTTAATATTTATGTTTTTATGTGAAGGTGGAGGATAGGATAAAGAAGGCGAGATTGAGGTGGTATGGAGGTGGAGGGAGAGGGGCCAAGAGGAAGACTAAGAGACAGCAGGTGGATAAAGGGAGTGAGGAGAAGAGTGGGGGAAGAAATGTGGTGGGAGGACAGGCTTATGTATGAGACAGACCCCGTCAGTGGCGGGAATCTGTGCACTATGACGATGGCATCCGACCCGAATTGTATTTGTGTACCACAGGTTCACCACCCCTGTTCTAAGGTAACAAAATATTGTTAGAGGACCCAAAAAAAAGGAACAACTAATTTATAACTTGGTGTTAAAGGTCTTGTACCAAAATAAAATCTAGTAATTTGTATCTAACTTTAGTCAACTAATGCTGCGTGAAGTCCTAGTCTAAGACAGGGAAGGGTAGCCTAGTGCAATCAAATGGCAGGTATATAACCTCGTAAACTTCATCCTCTGGGCAAAGCCTATGTCGATTCGTGCTGCGGTGGGGAATTTTTCTTTCACACTCGCGACATTCACGTTCGTCGGCAGATTTCCAATATATAGCCTGTGAAATAAAATAATTACAATATATTAGCCACATGAATAAATCTACTTGGGATGAAATCTTCATATCCTTCAATCATTCCATCCTTAAGACTATTCAAGACTCAAGGGTTCAAGATTCAAAAATCACACACACAAAAAAAAAGTTTTTTAATGTTTTTGAAATGTAGTTTGTTTAAGAGTTTTTATACTGCGTCTACTCTCCTGACCTGATGAAGCTGTGCTTAAAGTGAAAGGTCTAACCTTGACGGATTGAACTATGGCTGTGTTTTAAAAGCTACTTCATAATTAAATCGTAACCCATTAAGGCATGGCTGCTATCTTTCAGTGAAAGCAAAGTGTACTTGTATATCAAACACTCCGGTTGTACATACGTGTATGGGTCGATGGCTTCAGGGGTCAAATCCTCTTCCTCTTTATTGTACTTCTTTTCAACGACCAACTTCCCTGCACCAAACTTTGTTTGTTCAAGTTCTTTTATCGCTAATTCTGCATTCACATCTTCCGCCAGTTGCACAAAACAATATCTGAAACAAACAGTAGCTTTTAGTGTATTTACGATAGTAAAACAAAAAGTACATTCCTCCGCCAACAACTTCTTTATAATAATAATATTTAGCACCGCGTCTTACTACCCATTCGGGTTATACGCTTTAAGTACTAATTACTCTAATGGATTAGGAATTGGGAAGGTTAAATTAGAGGAAGTGAACCCGCATTTGCGTGGAGGGAGAGTGGAAAAACATGTAGGAAAAACCACCCCCAGTTCACCCGACCGAGATTCGAACCTCGATCTCCCCGTCCTCAGCAGTCGAGCTCAACATGACAAGCGCGTTAGCCAACTACGCCACCGAGGTGGGTAACAACTTCTTACCCTCTTTGGTAGCCCCATGATCTAAGGTGTCGCTCTCACAAACGACAGGTCTACTGATGATAAGGAGGTCGAGGATTGAATCCCTGTCAGGTGTGAGGGTGGTTTTTCCTCAACTGTTTCTCCCTCTTCCTCCACGTGAATATGAGCGCATGCCCATTGAGGTTTCACCTTCCTTATTACTACTCCAAGAGCATAATATATGCATATAACTAGAGATAAGACGGTCAATAACCTTTACATGACATAACAATTTTAATCAGTTATTAAAAGGAATTATATAAACATAGTTTGTACCCGTTGTCACACATGCAACAGAAACATGGATAGTGAATGTAAGAGAGACAAGGAAAGTGAAACGGGAATGGAGTTTGTGAGGAGCATGTTAGCCGTCACAAGGAGAAACAAGATTGCGGATGAAGTTATCCAGGGACAAACGATTTAAATAAAAAAGTACTAACCGTGCCCCACTGGGGACCTGGAAGTGGACATTGTCGATCCCGGGGTGGAAAGCTTTCACGATGTCCTTGCTGAGCTCTGGGTCGGGGAATCGTATGATGAGGCTTTGGTTCCTGAGACCTTTCATATGAGAAGATTCCTCCTTCAATGCCCGCTCAGCGTCCTCTTTGTTCCAGGGGCGAGAGGGGTAACTCTGGGACATCGGCCGCCGCTTATTTGCTTTGCTTTTAGTAAACGTCTCTTCCTGTGGGACATTGTGTTTCTCAAACACTGCTCAAATATACCGTGTATATACTTAAAATACAATGGAAACGTTTTAAATTAAAAATAAATCAAGTTTGGATATGTGTACAAAAAATAAAAGACATGTTTATTTTAAATGTTCTATCATATTTATTTGGTCTATGTGCTAAAGTTATCTCTGTTTATTAAACATTAGACTGATGATGTTATTCAATTAATCTATAACTCTAAAATTCTTACGGGTATCAAAAGAATAAAAAAATTGATCTTAAAAAATCACGATTTTCGGTAAAAAAAAATTAAAAAAATTAAAAAAATATTTAGCACCGCATCTTACTACCCGTTCGGTTTATACGCTTTAAGTACTAACTACACTAATGTATTAGGAATTGGGAAGGTTGAATTCAGAGGAAGTGAACCCACATTTGCGTGGAGGGAGAGTGGAAAACCATTTAGGAAAAACCACCCCCAGTTCACCCGACCGAGTTTCAAACCTCTATCTCCCCGTCCTCAGCAGTAGAGCTCAACACGACTAGCACGTTAGCCAACTACGCCACCGAGGCGGGTTTCGATAACTTGATTCTTGGCTGTCAAAATCCAATAAATTTGGCATTCAAACGAAACAGCAGTGGTCAGAATTGGGTGATTTTTCAATATCACAGTTATTAGTTCTTTTAATGTTTCACTTTATTAGCAGCAAATTGTAAATGTACTTGACGTGTCAGTGCGTTCTAGTGAGCCATTTTGTTTTACTAGCTAAATGTTTTAGTTTATTATACAACCAGATTATGGTTTAGTGTGCAAATAAATAGCGTATTCTAATGGGTGTGATCCGACACATAAGCTCAGTCGGTAGCCCGTCTGTCTACTGAACTAGGGGTCCAGGGTTCAGTTCCCGGCATGGCCGGAAAAACTTATCATTGTTGAAATGTGGGTTTATCCTTTCAGGGTGATGAATTAACAGCCGGCGACTGGATGCTGTGCCTGTCCTAGTCTTAAGTTATATTATAAGACATATGAAGCTACGACTGGCCTAGCAAGCCGGGAGCGGAACATATAGGACTTGGGTAAAACAATGACCCGGGCCACAGGCTGGAAACAGTGATGGATGTAAAATTTCTAACGGTGTGTGTGGAGAAGGATTGAAATAGCCACTGTTGAAAAATCTGAATATAAAAATCGCTTATCGAGATATAGAAACACAAGAATTGTGTCTACATTCGTGGCCGATTATTATAATATTGTGATATCCAATCAAATCACGGGAAATTGTAGGTACATACCGAATTACCGCTGTGGTTGGGGTCTTGTACATCTGAGTCCCCCTGATGGTGTTGTTGTTGTTGTTGATCGTGTTGTTGAGGGTGATGGGGTGAATTTTGCTGCATCTGCTGTTGGGGGTATGGTGGGGGTGGCTGGTTCCAAGGAGGGCCTTGGTAAAAATCTCGCTACAAAAACAAAACAATTGCTGTAAAATTTGTGAACTAATGATTCCAGACAAAGTAAAATAAATACTTTTTGAGTATGTTATTTAAAATAATATTCAGGTCAAATAATTGTGGACAGAATTGAAATACATTTTAGATACTAGTTAGCAGAATTCTATCATACTTTTTTTTTTTAGATATTAATGACATTTTTTCTTTTGTGATTTTTTCTATCACGATTAAGAAAATTAAAATACGTGCTTTACCAACCTGGAAGGAATTATTGTAATTATTGTAACGAATGGGGACATTCTGTCCTCGACCTCTTTGGTAGAATCCCCGGTTGTTGGGTATTCCTCTGTGCCCTCGGAAATACGGTTGCCCCCTGGGGGCGCCCGCCCCTATGCTCCCGTCGCTCCCTCCACCCACGTATCCCCCTCCTCTCATGTTGGGTTGTTGGTTGCGCGGCGGCCACATCCCTCGTCCCCGGCCAGTGAACAGCTGCTGCTGCTGCGGGCCTTGTTGTGGTATCGGGGGCGGCTGCATCTGCATCTGCATCTGATGCTGCATGGGGAGGGGCAGCGGCTGCAGCATCGGGGGAGGGGGTGGGGGTGGAACGTTGAAGTTCCTCTTTTGTAACGAATTTTCAATTTCACCATTTTCATCGACCTGCCATTGGACACAAAACGTTCATAATTCAAGAATATATTAAGAATTTTTTTTTTTTAATTTAAATACAACTCCTGTGCAGATAATTTATAAAGTGGTGGCGCAAGAACAGTCTACGAGTCACCATGACCGAGTTTACGATAGCTATAAGTAGCAGAATACCTCACACATTCAGAGAGACTACCTTAAAATTGGTGGATTATGACCCCGGACAATTCAGCGCAGCACTAAGCCCAAACACTTTGGATTCTATACGTTGCGTCCGTGTGTATTTTTCAACAGTATGATTGAATATTAACACAGCTAAGTAAATAAATGATTCATTTTGAAACAAAATTAATCTTCTAATCGAGTAGATTAAAGAACATAATAGGGGCCTAACCGTTTTAAGAGTTTAAAATAAGTTGAGTAGCTTGAGGTCATAAAATTAATCACTTTTATTTAATTATGAATAAAACCTACAAATCGTCTTGGGGTGTCATGGCGGTCACCTGAGTTGAAGAAAACAGAGACGATCTGCAAAAAATAACCTAACATCAGTGAAAAAATAAAATGTTAGTGAACCATGGATTAGGTTATGATTAATTTGCAAATTAGGAATATTATAGTAAGTCTAAAACAAGTATTTTAGTGATTTGTGTGGGGATTTAAAAGGAAACTATGTTTACAGATTAATAAGTGGTGTCACGATTACCGAATTACTCGATGTTTGAGTCGTCTATTTGGAGTATTTATTTTACCAAGGGGAAATTGAAAAACTTTTTTCAATAAAAAATGTATCTCTTTGAATTTTAATTCACAAAAATTAATCTTACAGAAATCAATTCAGCAATTTAAAGGACACATCTTATACAGACAATTTAGTAGGGGAAGAAATATCACGGGGTAATAAAGGAGGTGGGGGATGTAGCAAATTGATACTATACTTGGTTCAATGAAATTATATCTTGACTTTTAGTGCACACTAATAAAAAACAGTCAATTTATGGGAATAACTACTTCTTTAAAGACACTAAAGTTATTTAATTAAAAATTAAATTATTTATGTCAAAGCATCAACGAGATTTTAGTTTTTCCACAGAGTTAAACAGTTTGCCGAATTTATTTCAAAATTGTTTTACTAAAAATGATAATCGTTAAATACTAGATTCGTTGATGTTTCCTCTTAAGAGAAATAAATTAATCACTCCTATATTGATTTATAGTTTTGGATTTACTTTTTTTTTAAACAAAGTTAGGCCCTAATCAATGCAAATATCTTACGGGAAGCTTTTCAAACAACACACATTAATTATTATGCACTAGAATTGACTCAGCATAATAAATCTATCAGCTGCAGTGATTGCATTTAGGCCCTACTACCTGCATGAGAGGTCCCACGGACAAAGGGGTCAGTCTTGTCAGGCTTAGTTAGGCTCGATTCTAAGCCCAAGAATTCAAAGTTTTTATTTTATATATAGAGCCTAAATGTTTCCCCAACCCTCCTTTCATGCAAATGCAGGTTACTCCTTCCTACACGATCGGTGTAATTATACATTAGGATAGCCCAAACTGGTGGGACGACGTGGATCACTTATAAACAAACTTGCTGATGGCCACAGTCACTTAATGCAAACAAGACGCTGCATAGAGAAGCATATTTGTTTTAAATAATAAACTGGAACCCGGAATAACCAGCAGTCACACAATATAACCAAGCTTAAAAAATGTACACATAAATAAATTGAAGGTTCTATCAGAATTATAAACGAGAACTTATCTGTTTTGAACTACTTGAGAGAGTAAATAGAGATAAAACCTTCAAGAGGTACTATGTTTAGGACAGACAGTTGTTTACAACTTTGGCTTGAACCACCTACTTTTTGTTGTTGTTGTAGAAAGTAAAAATGTTTACATTTTATTTTTATCAAGTTATTATAGGAAATACTATATTGGACCTGTGTGTATATTGGGTTAAATAATTACTGTCTATTTGAACATTATTATAAGAAAACCCTGTAGGTATGTTTCATCATATTAATTCCAAAACTAAGCAAAGGCTTTTCAGTCATTTTCACTATGAATATTATCTGCAACCATTTAAAATAATTATGTTTTGTCTTCTTTGCTATGTTTTTAAACATATTGTCCAATCATCTACACAGTAAACAAGCTAAACATTCAAAGAACAGAACCATGCAATAAAACAGCTAATAACTAATATTATTAGACAAATAACTATTGGTGAGATTTATGAAAATTCAAGAATTATTGTAGAACATGATTTATTAGCCCTAAAAATGATTATAGTAATATTCCAATAAATATGAGCTCTTTTACCAATACAAATGTGAAATAGGCACGACCACCTTACTAAGTCTTTTGATAAATATATATGTATGATAATTTGTATGAATACCTATAGATATTGCTCACTGTATGTGTATCATCCTGTCAGTTTCTAATAACAAAGTATTTCTACTCATTATTTTATATCCATAGCCAAGCTTCAAACTTTAAAATGTGCCACCTTGAGACCAAAACTCTAATTCACTAAATCTTTTTACCAGTGTGGTAATAATGAGTTAATTAATTCGTCGTAAATGTTTCATCCCTAGCGTATTCTAACTATTGTTATAAAATAAAAAACCTAACCTAAAAATTATTATTAATGCTAGTAAAAATTAGAAGTGCAACTGTAATAAAATATATGTATACGAATATTTTGTGTTCACCTTTCTTTTCATACGTGGATAGTTAATTTTGACACACAGAAAAAAGAGTTTTAAATAAAGTTAAATTTACGAGGATTGAAGTAACATCTTTCTCGAATTTTATTTGCGTTCTACATTGGCCTAAAGACAAACAATAAACCAACGAATATTTCAAATCTATTTTTTTAACAGCGCTGAAGGTGTCAAAAAGTTGAACTAAGTATCTCGTTCAAGAGTCGTTCGTTCACAGCTCTCATTCAAGAGTCGTTCACGAGCGACATATCACTACTATAGAGATCACCGAGTATGGATGAGAGAAAATAGAAATGCGATGTAATGCAAAGAATTTAAAAAAATATTTTTTTATAAAATGCATATACAACTTTTTTTTTAACATTGAAGACATTTTACTATATAGTGAGTATTATTTTATGAGTTTTGCCAATATATATCAAAAACTTCAGATCACATAATTATACTTGTGACTACAATATATGAAAATTGTTTTAGTAGCTTTTGTAGTTGTCAAAAAAGCTTATTTCTATTTGAATTGGGCTCCCTTACCTATGATCAGGTTGTAGCAATGTGCATAGAGATTAGAGAAAACTATTTGGGATGTAAACGAACGAGTCTCGCTTCAAGTGCAAGTCATTCACGCCACCATTACGCACTACATTACGCTCCTGATACATTGACCAATAGGCCAACAGTTTTTATTACACATATCTATTATTACTTGTACATCATAAACGTATGCATGTCAGCTGTACATTTAAATCAAGAACTTAGATCAATGAAATTAAATAGGCCTATTACTATAAATATTATACCCGTATCACACGACACTAGCGCGTACTTGAAATCCAGTGTGCTAACTAGCACTAGCTAGCACGTAATCATCTAGCATCGTGTGAAACAGAAAATGTATACTGGTTCTGCCTCTTGGTACTGGCTACAATACTAGTTGTGAGAATAGAACAGGTGCTATCATCATTCTAGTTCCAACACTAGTTTGTGTAATTCAACCAATCAATGCGCGCTGAGACTGTGTGTACTGTGTAGAGAAATGGTAGAAATAATGCCAACTTGGTCATCGGATGTGATTTTGTTGTTGGCAGAAAATTATTCTAAGCATTCTTGTTTATATAATATCAAATTGACACTATTTGATAATATATTTAACATATATTTAATTAAAAACATATCATTTAAAAACAACCAACTGTATTACAGACCCAATTTTAATTTAAATAAACTGTCATCCCGAATGTATCCTACCTAACCTCTGAATGTATACTTTTTAGCATCCCGTGACCATTATTTCAATATTTCGTCTTTCCAGCCATTCCCGTCCCCATATTCTTTTCCTACGCTCCCTCTCATAATTTTCAATATCATCATTAATAATTAATGCAGCTGCTGCACCCAAAATTAATCTCTTACGTTCCATAAATATTTGCGCTTGAACCTAGTACTAAACTAGCATCATGTGAATACTCTAGTCCCGTTTCTATTGTACTAGCTAGTATACATATATCTAGGTGCTAGCTAGCAAACTTTATTTCTAGTAAAAGCAAGTGGCGTGTGATAGTAGTTTTAGGACCTACCACAAATATGCATCAGGCACCACTCCCCTTTTCCCCCTGATCATTACTTTGTGTCCATGTGACACTTTACGGGAGACATCGTGCATTAGTTTGATGTTTCTTTACATCTCTTATTTTCACTCGTACGCTATCATTATCTCTGCCTTCTCACTTTGAGTTTCCGTTCAATGTTCGGTTTGATTTAGCTAGTCTTGGGTCTTGGCTATAAACGCATCGCTTCTGCACTATTTCCAACCGCCCTTCTTCGCTGAGCTCAGAGAGTTGTCATTCACGACTCTTTTTCCGTTCTAGTTCTTTCGTTCTGGAAGAGTCAGGAGTTTTTGTCATACACGACTCTTTTTTCACTCTCGTTCATTTGTTCTTGAAAAAGTCAGGATTGTTTATCATTCACGATTCTTCTGTCGTTCTTCGTTCGTTACTACTAAAAAATCAACTACGGATGTTTACTCTCGTTACTAGTTTGTAGAACTGTCTACAATATTAAACTAACTAATTTTCTCAACAACAATAGACACAATTATGTGATTTAGATACTAAAGGCTATATACTAAGGTTAATTATTAAATTATTATACGTAATATGCGTAAATAATAAAATTAAAGAATAAAACGCATACGCTTCGGATAAATTACACATAAATCCTAATTCGTTCGTAAGCTAAAAGGGAAGGGACAGATTCACACGATCGTAACGGGAATTGTGAGAACTAGTTAGCACTTGCTCCTCGAGTATGGGGGGGGGGGCGATCAGGAGCGAGCCAGCCATGTGTAACACCCTCTTTCCCTGTTCTTTACCTCGTAGCAATAGGCCACTTACTAAAATACTACAAGGATAAGAGGGAGTCAACTAACATAATAATATTAAAGAGAAAACAGTTTAGGCAAGAGTTAAATGTAAAGAGTAATTTAATTAATTCAAAAATAACAAACAATAATTTTAGTGGCTTTAAACTCTTAATTTATCTAGTAGCACGAAGAAAAACATAGTTTATTACATTAATGCTAAATAAGATTAGTGCAATTAGACCAAGTTAGCATTATAACAATAAAGCTATTAAAAAATTTAAATGACCAAGCTATCGAAGAAAAATATAAAAAGGTTGAAGAGCCTTTCTAAATTGTTACAAAAGCGTCTGAATAACTTCAGACATTACGAATACAAGCACGAGAGTTTAACACCTCAAACCTAATGTAAACTCACGCGGGACTACTTGAATCGTCATCGTTCTATTACTATACAAAGCCTAATAATTGATATTAAGTTAAAGAACATTAGAAGTTTGCCCAATTTCAAATATATGCGATGGATAGCCAAATTTACTTTACACAAAATATTGAAATGTATATAAATGTACAACAACAAAAGCTAGGAAAATACGAATAATCCAGATAATTAAGATACATAATTTTAATATATTTCAATTAACATTTCGTTAAATTAGAACAGAGAACATTGAGAATTTACTAACATCATTAAGAAACAAGCCCATAAGTGACGACACGAAACTGAAGTTACTTTAAATAGTTAAAGTTCCATAATTCAAACAAAAAATATTTACAGAGTATTATAACTTTCCTTCACAGTGAACAAATTTTTGGAAATCGTCTCCTGACGATATAAAATAATAGCCACAGTCCATCCATCATGGCGTCGATTTAACAAGTACATTACAAATAAATATTACGGAGGTCCATCCTCGATTATGACGAGTTCAAAAGTCGAATATTAATAAATCTAACAGAGGTCCATCTTCTATGGTGCCGAATTCAAAAGTCGAATATTAATAATTCTAACAAAGGTCCATTCTCTACGGTGCCGAATTCAAGAGTCGAAAATTATCTTCCCAACATTCATGTTATATAGTGGTCTTACTGCGTAGGTATTAGGGTAGGAATAGTCCATTTTAAGCCGGTGACGTCGCAGCGTGGAGAGGCATGCGATCTTGAGCACGTTCGCCAACATGCTTGTAGGTCGCTGATTGGTCATCCCGCTTCGTATGGACGCTTCTTGGATTTGTTGCCAAACATCTTTTTGACTGATTGGCTGCTGACGTCAGAGAACAGGTGATGGTTGCTCCAACCCACTCACAGAGGGCAGCCATGTCCGCATACTCTTTTTCGCCAGGTGTGCAGGAAAACCGCAGATCAGATGCATCTAAGTCAGCCAGGTCGGGACATCAAGTATTGATACAGCAAAGCAAGGTTGCCCTGCTCCTCGATTTAGTACGTTTTGAAGTCAGACAGGTTACTAGGCTGTGCAAGCCAGTTTATCCAGAGAGTACGTATATGAACAGTTTACTCTGTATAGAGTTGATAGTGAATTATATTGAAAGATATACTCGAAAATCCTAAAACATGGCTAACCATTTTTCTAAACTACATGGACAATCACAGTAGTTTTTACAGAATGTGTTATAACAACCTTAAGATATATGAGGATATTATTGAAATTCCCATATTCTAATTGGTTTGCTTTGAAAAAAAAAATGTTTTCTAATGAAATAACTATAATGAGCTTTTTATTGCAGACATAGTTTCATCCTGTGTAAAATCAATTGATTAATTTTATCGAAAATCTGGCGCGCGTGAAGAGCTCGTAACTTAACACATCAAACAGTGAACAGTATTGGTGTTATAGGAATGAGTCTTATATCAAAATGAAATTCAATTCATGATTATCATTTCGTACACTTGTACTACCTGGTTTTAATTTGATTGAGAGGTAAATATTTAATATTTTGTGTAAGTAGACATATTTGGTGAGATCATACTTGCTGTTGAAGATTCGGTGAAGCAGTAACCCAAGTGGGCCTACCTGGGGTTGTGATGGGATGATCTTGGTAGATTCTGATCAAACGCACAGTTACAGAAGCTAGGATGAGAATGGGGTTATTTCAATTAACGAAAGAGAGTGCAAAAAACGAAATGAAACTGAGAAGTTGAGCCGCGGTGGCGACGCACGTCCACCTTTGAGAAACACTTTGCGAACTAAAAAGGAAACGCGCGTAAAAACACGAGAACAATTGTACCGCCCTTACAAAACATAATTAATGAAAGAAAGGGTGGTACACAGAAAAATGTGATAATTATATAAATTAATAATGAATGAATATAAGATATATTAAGTAAACAATAATGAAATTTATAATAAAATATAAATAAATAAATACTTAACACTAACCAGCTATTCCAATTAGGAAAAAACTTTTACACAGAGTGAAAATATGTCCACAGTAAAAACTTCTTTATAGTTCGTTAATTAGAAAACAATTCTTTCAAAGCAAACCAATTGGAATATGGGAATTTTAATAATATACTCATGTATTTTAAGATTGTTATAATAAATTCTGGAATAACTACTGTGATTGTCGAAGTAGTTTACGAGAAACCGTGAGTTATGTTTTAGGATTTTCAAGTATTTCATAATTTCCTCGCAAGAACTTACGAAGTCATCACGAGTCACGTCATCAGTATTGGTGCACCAAGGTTTCTAGAGTATAAGGTTGAGGTTGGCCAGTTCAGCCAGTTTTATGGTTCAATCAGCGGGAGTTGATGAAGTCTCTTCAAGACCAGCAGAGCCACTACACTGCTCACAACAATATAAACTTCTTAGTGTATCGGGTTTAAATACATCGCCCTACACGGCTGTGCGATACCTCAAATATAGTGTTATTTATATGTACTTATTCAGCACAATTTTACGATTACAACAATACATTTTTTATTTTATTTTAAGAATGCAATAATTTTATTTATATATTAAATAATAATAAACGAAACTGCGCAACCTGAGGAAAGTACTATGCGAGGATTTTTTTATTTTTCAGCCAGGAAGTTTTCGTCAGTAGAAAGTTTTAGATAATAGTCTGTAGTTGGTCTTTTGTTTAACTTATTTTTCCATATGACGGTTGATTTTGCAGAAAGAATATTAAGTCAGCGGTACGACAACTCAATATTGCTTGCCGAGAGCTAACAACGGAGTAGATCTGCGGCTACTCTAATTTATTTTTCCTACTCACGTTATCAATAATAATATATAAAACAATTATTGTTATTTAATTAATACATGGATTATTGTTATTATTATATATTTCACTACCAAAAACTAAATTATAATTTAGCGTGTTAATAACGTGCAGGACTGCCTATTGCAGAGTATTTTTGACTTTAGTGTTGTAATTAATGAACAAGTTTTATAATAGCAGTATTCAATATTTCAGGTGTGATATTCAAGTCAAAGTACACAAATATGAGTTGCTTCCAGTGGGAAAACAGTCTTTTCACCACTAAATCATTAGTTTGTAAGGACCTAAAATGTGATTGAATCTTGGATCTTCTTTTGTATTCATTTCATTATATTTTATATTATTGAAAGCAATAAATCCAACTGATAACTTGTAAAAAAAGTACCTAGTTTTCCTCAAATTTTAATTTTTAAATTGTTTTGGGACTTTTGTTCTTTTTCAGAGCAACAAGTTTGCTCATTAGCCTACTATTTTCATTTCGATTCAGTGCACTTAGTTGTTTCACTATTTTGAATTTCAATTTTATTTATTTTATCCTTTTGTAATTCAAGATAATTATTTTATAATCATCTCCATCTTATTCCCATTGTTTGATTTGTTTCATCGCTTAGGTTTTTAGAGACACAATTAACTACACCCTCTTCTTATGTTTACTTCCTATGCATATCGATCGAATATAGTATTTTACTTATTATTTGTTTCTTCGATCTATTTCCATGCCTAGCTTCACGGGTAATATTTTCCCCTTGGATAACATTTTTAAAGACACGACAATGAAGTGCAATGCTTAGTTTAAGGGAGAAAACAGCAGACGATTTTAATTTATTTTTCTTAAGTAAGTTCAGCAGTTCAGCCCGGAGGTCACGTTCATAATCATCTGGTAAAAAATGTTCTTAGTAAATAGAACACAAATCATTTTCTATCATGTTTACAAAGACGAATCCAGCTTTGACTGGCACTAGGCTATTTAGGGAAGATGTGGCATATAGCACCAGAGCCCTTAGTTATTTTATAGCTACTATTTCACACGGGAACGGGACAAAGCTTTCCCGGCATTTTCTAGTAACGCTACAATACTTTTTTTTAACACTTCATGGCTCACGCATAAATAATCATTACGGTTACAATAAACACACAAAAACATACTACTCACAGCAAATTTGGTAGCATACTTGACAAGAAGATAAGAAGTAGATAACGAGTTTGACACGACACGACCACGTTTAGTACTGAACTGAAGCAAGCCTGCGTCAGTCAGGTGGTCATGAGCTGACGTCACAGCTGTGCAACCCACGCGTTCGGAAAAAGCTCTCTCCAGGCCGGTATAGGTAACGAGCCAGCCTTATACTCTAAAAACCTTGCTGGTGCACATAGTTTATACTATACTGGATGGTTGTCAACACACTCCTTGCAAAGAACCAAAGCGTGACGCTCAAGTATATCATCTGTTTGATGTCTAACAGTTTATTGCAATGTTTTTGTGCGAAAACATGTATCTGGCGCTTAAATGTGTTATAATGTGAAAATAGTCAAGTAGGCTATTATATCACACTTGGGTGAATATAAATTACTTGATAGATGTATTAATTTTAGTATCTAGTTTTTATCTGCAAACATAAATTAATTTCATCTAGAATCTTAAAGCTTTTTGCCACCATTATAGTTTATTCTTTACTTTTTGTTATGCCAATTAATAATACAAATGTAAAAATTTCATTTCCTCAAACTGTCATTTAAATTATTCATTAAAAAAATGTGTAAAATTCATAATCCTTTGGACCATTGTAATGATTCTTTTTTGGACCCTCTCATATATTTAAAAAGTCATGGATGAAGGTATTTTTCTTCAATAAACTGTATGTAAACTATCCTTTTAGAAGTAATGTCAAAGCATTGCACCATTAAACTTTTTTTTTCTTCAAAGATCAACTCCGTGGTGCTTACAAAAAAAAAGCAAGTGACGCTAGCTCCCTCTACTCAATCGGAAGCTAGCCTTCACAACACCTGTCGCCAGGACTCTTTCTATTAGTTGGCTTTGACACTAGTGACAAGGGGTAGGTCATATATAAGCCGCTTGTGCGTATGAATCCATACGCAATACACAAGAACTTTGTAATAAAACAGAACTCGGTAATATAGCAGTAATACAAAATATTATCAGTGCCGGTAGCATAAATCTACAGAACGTTGTAATAAATTAGTGCCATGATCTAAATAAATCGTGTGCAAATTTAAAGGTCTTACTTATTTCATAAGTGTAAGAAATATCACTGTAATTGGCACTCGATCACGGGGCTATAAATACTAATTATCTCATCAAATAACCACTATCAATTTATTGGCGCTTAATCACGGGGTTATAAATACCAATCATCTCATCAAATACCGAGAACATCATTTTAATTGGCGCTCAATCACGGGGCTATAAATACCAATATTAAATCGTATCAACATAATCGTCGCCCATCGCGGACGCGTATCGTCTTAATTGGCGCCCAAACGCCTGGCACGATAATAATAAAAACCCGAAGTCTTAATTGGCACCCAAACGCGCGGCAATAATCAAACCGAAACGTTTTACCATGTACTATAAAATATATGTAACCTTTAGATAAAAAAAAATATGTCCCAGAGTGCAATTTTCATAGAAAGGTACTTTAAAAAAAATACAAACATATTTTTTACAACTAACATTGATAACATTTTACTACATTGTTATTTTATAGGTATTGATAATATATATCAAAAGTGACAGCTTGGAAGAACACATGAATTGACGTGTAAATATATGAAGGTATATCTAACAACTTTTCTAGCTATCAGTTAAGTCCCTTCCTATGAAAATCGAACTTTACATAGCTCTTGAATCTCTGTACTATGGACTAACTTGTTGATAAGTCTTAACATCTAAAGAAAAGTGTGGCCATTCTTGTAAATTTTCCAGCTGTGTTTGCAGGCTCTTTCCAAGAGATGCGTACAGCAGTCCAACAGTAGGCCTAGCAAATGTATGATTACATCACTTATATTAATTAGTGTTTTCCATCATGCTAATGGACTATCTATAAAACATATCTACATGGGTGAGACCAGTAGCAGCCTGACTTTGTGTCAGTTGGGGAAACAAGTGTTCACCAACTTGTATTTGTGATAACTAAAACAGAGATTACAATATTGTATACAAATTATATTTTTAGTGTACAGTTGCAAGAAGAAATTATGAAAAAGTTATCTTGGAAATAGACTGAGGAAAAAATTAATTCCCAAATGGGTGTTTCATTTCACAAATTAAAAAGGCTTATCACAATCTCCAAATCAATGATTAAATTATTTACATAGGCCTATATAATGATGGAAGGCTGCTTTCTGCAAGAAGAGGGTGTTACTGACTAGCAAACTGGACAGGGAGAGTTACCAAGGCTGCTTTATGCAAGAAGAGGATGTTACTGACTAGCAAACTAGACCTGGAGAGCGATCACCAAGGCTGCTTTCTGCAAGAAGAGGGTGTTACTGACTAGCAAACTGGACAGGGAGAGTTACCAAGGCTGCTTTCTGCAAGAAGAGGGTGTTACTGACTAGCAAACTGGGCAGGGAGAGTTACCAAGCCTGCTTTCTGCAAGAAGAGGATGTTACTGATTAGCAAACTGGGCAGGGAGAGTTACCAAGGCTGCTTTCTGCAAGAAGAGGGTGTTACTGACTAGAAAACTGGACAGGGAGAGCGATTACCAAGGCTGCTTTCTACAAGAAGAGGATGTTACTGACTAGCAAACTAGACAGGGAGAGCTATTACCAAGTAGAAGAGGATGTTACTGACTAGCAAACTGGACAGGGAGAGCGATTACCAAGGCTGCTTTCTGCAAGAAGAGGATGTTACTGACTAGCAAACTAGACAGGGAGAGTTACCAAGGCTGCTTTCTGCAAGAAGAGGGTGTTACTGACTAGCAAACTAGACAGGGAGAGCGATTACCAAGGCTGCTTTCTGCAAGAAGAGGATGTTACTGACTAGCAAACTAGACAGGGAGAGCTATTACCAAGGCTGCTTTCTGCAAGAAGAGGGTGTTAATGACTAGCAAACTGGACAGAGAGAGCGATTACCAAGGCTGCTTTCTGCAAGAAGAGGGTGTTAATGACTAGCAAACTGGACAGGGAGAGCGATTACCAAGGCTGCTTTCTGCAAGAAGAGGGCGTTACTGACTAGCAAACTGGGCAGAGAGAGCGATTACCAAGGCTGCTTTCTGCAAGAATAGGGTGTTACTGACTAGCAAACTAGACCTGGAGAGCAGCATGTACCCTGAGGAAAAAAGAGAAGAAATATTTGTAACACTTTGTAATGTGGTGTTGGAGGAGAATAGAGAGGGGAAAGTGGACAAACCTGGGGACTAATAAAGTTACAAGCTAATTAAAAGAAAACATTATGCAGGTGGTTATATGAAGAAAAGTTAACTGGACAGCTCATATTATGATAAGAAATGGCTTATTACAAGGCAAGATGGAAGGATGAAGGGAGCCTGGAATAAGACAAATGATGACCTCTAACAAGAAATGAGGATGGAGTTTCATGATTGTTGACGACATGCTAAAGAACTCTTATCCATCAAAGAGATGAATAATATTCAAGAACAGATGCTTAAAGGATTTTATTAGATATCTTATCAAGTAACAGGTACATAAATGAGAAACATACTAAATTAACAATCAATCAAATGAAGTATGAATTATTTGTAATGATCACTTAACTAACAATGCTATAAAACAAGCACAAATATTTTGTCCAAAAACAAAAATTGTTCTACGCAAGAGGCAAGATAGTGCCTATATTATTATACCTGCGATGATACTTATAAAATCACATTGATACACAAACCTATATTTATGTAGCTAAATTATTTCTTTTTACAAAATTACTGAAATCCTTTATAATATGAGAATAAAATACATTACTATTTTTAAGGGATGACTAACTATTGTTTTATTAAATATTTATTCTTACAAAAGATAAATTTCACATGATTCTTTCATACATATCTCTATTAGTATGTAATAATACATTTACAAGTTATTACAAATAGAGTAGTGTTTATAAATTGTTGAAGGTTTTACAATTTAAACAATGACCAGTCAAAACTAATTTAACTTTTCCAAGTAGGACCTACTGTGTGTTAGACCAAGTGTCGCAGTTTATATCTGTGATTGGCAACCTTTCCTTTAGTACCATTGAGCGCTTATCGTGTTTATAAATATGATACTAGTTACTAGATTAAGGATGGATAACTTAAATTAAGTATGCAAATACTTCCTTTAAAAAATAAAATAATTGCTTATATTAAAAAAATATATAATTACTAGAAAAACACTTTAAATATATCAAGTTAGTCTAGAAGACAGTATTACATCAATTTTGCAACGTCATTTATAAATATTTATATAAAGTTGCAAAATTGATCTAATATATATATATATATTATTTCTGATTTGTTTTGAGATGTATTTGCGACACCATAACCAGACTGCTTTAGACACATGATGTGCAATCATTTGTAAATACATTTTTTTAAGGTTAGACAGTGTTAGATGAAAAGATGGAAAGTCAACTTGGGTAGGAAAAGAATTTGGTGCATTTGGCTGAGATTCAAACTTGAGTCCCGACCTCTAGAGCTACAGTGCTGAGCTGATATGGGAATGGTTGTCATTAAAAATAGAATGTGGATGCTTTGCAGACTCCAGATATGAATGATCAAATAAATAATCCTATAATCATTCCAGTACCATAATAGTATTGGCAAATCTGTTAAGAATTATGTACACATTGACTTTTGTTTGTTCTGATAGAAGTCCTCCAGATGTAGCCATTTCGCACAAAGTAAACTGAAATAAATTGTAAAAATTGACTAAACATATTTGTGAAGAGGATTGATGCAGAAAAACTTTTGAGTAACTTTCTAAGATTTCAGAAACGTAAAACATTGTAGCACTGACCAACTAAAAGTAATGTTATGTGCACACTAATTATACAAAATATCTAACTAATAATTTTAAAAAAAAATTCTCCGGTCTTTATTCTAATACAAACCAATCTAATCTCAAGATATATAAAATAGCCGTTTATAGATTCCTGTCAGATTACTCAATACAGTTTTTGTAATAACATAGTTGAAAAAGTGATGTAACATTGAGTAGAGAGGAATGAATTAAACTACACTTAAGGTTAGTTATACTAATATGTTATACTAAACACCTACCTATATCAAAATGGAATGCAACACCGGTTCATTCCATTAGATGATTATTATTATTAGCACCGCGTCTTACTACCCGTTCGGGTTATACGCACTTACGCTAATGTGTAATGGTAGGGCGATCGTGAGATGAAATGGAGGACCTACAGTTTAACGTGGAATCCGAACCACGATGGAGGCCTGGCATTCCCCACATTCACAAGATGTCTTGTCAGAGGTGAAGGAAGGGTTTGGTAATCAGATAAATCTGTGCCGGGACCGAGGATTGAACCCCGGCCGCCAGCATAGAAGTTTGACACCTTACCCCTAGACCGCCAGGTCATCATTCCATTAGAATTTAGGTAGGTGTTGTCCTGTATTTAGTATAGCACCACACTTGAGGCGTACTAAGTCTGACTATGAAACCGGCCTTTAGTAAGGATCAGCTGCTTGAAAAGTTTTAAAGACCAAATAATAAAGAAAACCATAGATAGTTACAAAACAATATACTTTACAGGTCCCAATGTTTTGCACTTGTTGAATAATGCACATTAATTACTGTAAAAACTATATGTTCAACCAACTCTTAAACTAGGTACAAATATATTCATAAATACATTTATGTTATTGAAAAAAAAAAAGTAGGAAGGTAGTAATTACCACTGTAATGGTAACATATTTTTAATGATATAATCTCGCGGTCCCACAAATGGTGCTATGTATACACTATTTATTACAATATTGCTTACTAAGAGTGGAGACTTTACAAAAATACGTATTTACATATGGTATACATACAATACATGCAACAGCATTTAGTTAGATTATGTATGAATTAAATAAATAAATATAAAATAAAGCATTTTTCTAAAGGATATGGCTTCAATATTTTCTTAGTTTAGACATCCAACTGTGAATCACCTAACTATTCCAAAGTAAAACCATTTGGATGGATCTTTTGAAGTATTCTAACAAAATACATTAAAACTCACCAAGAAAGCTCTTCCTTATTTAATAATGTAAGTTAATGACTATTTTAAAAATCTTATGGAATATACTTCTAACATAAGTAGTGTAGAAGTCTTCTCAATATACAGAGCCTTTGAATGTACTGCCAACAACATTTTAAAATAATTAATGTAGATCCAACAATGTTGTTTTGCAAAACTAAGCCTTCAGAAAAAATGACATAAATATAAAATAAAATTATTTCATTTGCCTAATTTTATTTATTAGTCTTGATTTAAAGTGGGTTTGTATTTTGAAGGTTTTATACAACTTTAGATAAGGCTAGCCACTAGGCATTGTTACCAAATATAATTAATAAGTTTCCTAAATAAAATGATAATTTGAGTATATATCAATTATTATATCTTCAGTTTATAATGTATTTTCCTACAAACTAAAGTACTAATACTATAATGATGAAGCAAACTCTATAGATTAATAGGTAATCTTTCACAGTATAACTTAAAACACCACCATATGACCATCAGAAAGTAGTTCTTGGTTGTTTTATTGTATCATTACAATGTGATTTAACTTCAGAGTGAAATGATAAAAAGTCTGACAGAACAAAATTACTATCTACCAAATAGGCCTAACTGAAACTATTGTAGAACTTTTTATTTCCTATTGAGAGATGTAACAAAAATGTTGAAAAGTAAATTATTTGTATTTACTGTAAAATATTAGATTATTTTATTAGCAAGGTCTATTAACTGCTTAACTCTAGATAATTTTTTAAACAAATTATATATGATTTATACTAACATTGCACCTTCACATAGGTGAAGTAAATGTATATTTTATGCAGCCTTTATTCAAATATGCAAACAATGACACATCACAACAACATTACCATCTAAGAATGTTAATCAAGTATGGAATGCAGAAAGTTAAATTTCCAAGTTTACCACTTCCGACGTTGGCAAACTGACAAACATAGAAAGTGATGTGGATTGAATGTAAGTTTCCAAGAGGATAATATACCTTACTTTTAATAATAAACTTGCCGGTTAAAAAACATTATAAATTTATTCTTCAGATTCAATATAGGATAAACCTCTTTGATTTTACTTTATATTGTGTTCCGCCGTTCAATAAAACTCAAAATAGGCTTCATAGAAGAAGTCCATAGAAGATAAAAGCATATTTTTCTCAAATTCAATGACACAAAGAAAAACTTACAGCTAAATAGGTTTAATACTAGTGTTTTAATTCAGCATTTTATTGATTTTTTTCTTCTTAGGGTACTTTTGTCAAGTTACCTGCAAAAATGTACAGTAAGTGTCGGATTTAATTTGTACTAACAAGGCTCCATTATATTGTTCGCTGCAATACAGTCTCAAGTCACAAAAAAAAAATGTAGAGTTTATGGGTTTTAGGGAATTATCAAATCGGCAATACATGATCAAATATTTAAAGCAGAGAGATGACACCATTCAATACAATTCAATTTCAAAGATGGATTAAAACATTTATATTTTACGGAAAGTGAGCTGAGCCATCCAAGAATGTTTTCGATTACACAGTTGTGTTTGTGACATTTCAATGTCATGCCTCTTGATATATTTTGTTCAACAGACCTTGAAAGTGATTCTAGACTAAATATTTGATTGACTTTTAACAAGTCCGGTGAATGCGAAACTTTGAAAATAACGGTACATAATAATTCAAACAAGAGCATTAGATTTGTTTTAATTAAACAAAGGTTGCATTTTCAGAGCTTTGAATAAATATTGGTTATTATTAAGATAAAATAAAATCGTTTCATATATCCGTCATTTAGACAAAGGGCCAGTTTCAGTCAAATTTAGTACGCCTCAAGTGCGGCGCTACACTAAATACAAGACGACACCTACCTAAGCCAGAATGGAATGGGCCGTTCTCGCATAGGAAACTGGCCCATTCCATTCTGGTTTAGGTAGGTGTCGTCATGAACTTAGTGTAGCGCCGCACTTGAGGCGTACTAAATTTGACTATGAAACTGGCCCAAAAATTTAACTCAAACCAATGGCTGTGCAGAAAAATAAAATTGTGGCTTTTAATCAAGTAGAGAATGTGCTTTATTCTTTTTTTTTAAATGGCGTTAAGAGGAGAACATTAACTTAAGTATTTATCTTTCAAACTATGCCAAACTTTTAGATAATCCTGGTATAACTTACTGTCCAAACAGCCCCTCGTTCAACTTATTTAAATGTCCAAGTGGTATCCTCAAAATAATCAATACCAAGACAGTTTTTTAAATTCTGTACTTTATACCTCATATTTATGGCTATAAGTAAAACTTTACAAAATAGAGACAGTGACTATCAAACAAGAAAATAAGACTTTTAAATCTACACTTTTTTTTTCTTCTACAGAGCGGTAGCAAAGTTCCACCCGATTCAACCCCAAACTAACCAAATTACAACTTAATATTTATTGCCGTTATTCGAGCATTTCAATGTCCTACGATAGAATTATAATAAAAATGTAATTTAGCATCACAAATAGTAACTTTCATTAGATGTTTTCATCATCGAATTGTATACCTACTACAATTTGAAAGTGACACAATAATTGTATATTAAAAAAAAACAGTATAGGGTATTGAAATGCTCCAAACTTAATATTTTAGTAAAAATTTTACACTGAAGTATTAATATCCACAATAATACTGAAATACATTTTTTAAAAAAACAACACAAGTATCAATCATGTAAAAATAGTTCTATGCTATGGAAATAACAGAAAAGTTTAAACTAATAAACTATATGAACTTCACGGTCATATAATTAGGTAGCCTAACTCTAAAACAAAGATACTGATAACTTGTTCACTTCTGGTTAGATGAATACATCAACTGCTTGTGCTTATCTAATATAACTGTACGCATACATTTAGTAGACGAGCAGCAATTGTAGCTCCTATTTAGTAATTACTGTTGAGATTAGTGCCACTATATAATATTCTCACTCAGCATTGACCAGTCACAGCACTTGTGAAACAAATGACTATCTATAGCAAATATTGATGTTACAAAATGTCAAAACCACGAATAAAATGAATGGGTAAAGAAACTTTGTGGGTGGTTTACTTTATAGGATATATTTCAATCTTGTCCGTTTTCTTTTGAGTGCGTAGACCTTTGGCTTATGTTTGAGATGCTGTGATATGCTGAGGATGAATGAGGTTCTTCATATTCCTCATTTACAAAATCAATATCGTCCATCTGATCTTTGAAAACATAGTCGACATCTTGCGAGTATGAAGGTCTACTATTTATGTTTGTAGAGTTTTGATATTCCTCAAAGTCAATATCTTCCATCTGATCTTTGAAAACATATTCAACATTTTGAGAGTATGAAGGTCTACTACTTATGTTTGTAGCTCTGTGATATGCTGAAGACGAGTGAGGTTTATTATAGTCCTCAACTTCGCCAACAAGGTCCATGTCTTCCATATCCTCTTTCAAGACATATTCAACTTCAATCTCTTCTTCTTTAACATCATCTTCAATTTCACGCTTCACATCCTCCTCTTTCACAACTCCCTCCCTTTTAACATGTTTAGTACATTTTGAGCACTCCCAACTGTTGGGCAGATCCTCATTCACGACTCCTTCTACGTCCGGATACAGTTTCTTCCAACAGTTTGGGTGTGTGATCTCGTGGCAAAGGACGCACTCCATCAGGGCACTAGGTGCAGTCTGCTCCAACATCTTGGCGGTGAGCAGGACCGGTTTCTCCCACCATCCATTCAACCCGCACACGGTGCAGGTGGATGTCGGAGAGAACATTGGTTGCAAACACTTCCTCATCACACACGTCTGTTTCATGCGGCCTGGTCCGCCGTACTTCACCATATCGGCGCAGTGGTTACACTCACCGCAATCACTGCGCAGACATGGCTCACACTTCCTGCAGCGAACTCTCCTCCTACGCACTCCGACCGGCTTTGGCTGCTTTACCTTCTTCTGCTTCAAGTCACTGTCCCGCTTACGTTTCTGACCGGGTGGACGACCGACTGGCGCAGAGCTGATCTTACGCTTTGGGATATCCGCATCATTTATATCTGCTAAAGGAGGCAAGACTGCTTTCCCTGTAATAGCCAATTTTTGGCTATCAGGACGGTGTTTCTCTAACAAAACTTTTACTTCCTTTATGAGGGAAGCTGGATTTTGAATCAATTCTGGCACACTTCTTTTATTGTAAGGTAGAGAAAAAAGATAAATTACAATTCCTTTTATACCAGAAACTTCTATCTGTGTTAGATTAACATTTAATTCAGTTTCAGTTTTTTGGGGTTCCACTTTGGCGCTAACATCATCATCATAATAGTCCTCATTACATAAATGTGAAACTCCCAAGCAGTTGTAAACGTAACGTTCTAACCCATACCATAACATTTCTGTGAAGAAGGGATAACGAAACTTTTGTGGTACATGAGTTTTCTCCTCAATCTGGGCGATTCTTAGTTGCATCTCGATACCAAACGAATGCAAGAAGTTCCCTCCAAAAACAAGCGAGTCTAGAGGGGTGTAGACAGCATGAATCCAACCCGACGGAATAAAAAATGTGCTGCCTGTTGCCAAAGTCACACGCCCACATTTTTTCACAATGTCACCAAAAAACACATCACCTTGTTTACCTGACAATACCCACTTTTCATACAGTACTAGATTGTCTTCTGTAGGGGGGATAAGCCAGAAAATCTTGCTACCCCTAAGGATGTGATACCAGACTGATGTCCCTCCAAAGTCTATGTGAAAGTCTGTGTAACATCCCTTTACAGACATCAGAACATATTTCTGTACTTTGGGATATTTCATCTCATCGACGACATTGGTGGCCTCAATCTGAGCTTCTTTAAAATGTCTTGGCCACACGCAGTCCACCCAATCTAAAAGTCGCACAACTTTTGGGGTTTGAACATAGTTTTCAAGCTTCGTATGACTAAACTCTAGAGATATGACATTTAACAGCCTGTCTTTACTCGTGCTTTCATAATACTTCTGCCAATCCTTCATGGACATTTCTATATTTTTCTGCGTAGTAACGTCCACCACGTCTATCAAGCGACGTGATCCAACACACATTCGCACATCGTTCACCGTGAAATTAGGACTGGGAAGTCTCAGGTCCAGGCCAGCTTTGTCATCAAAGAGTAATGGAGTATTAAAGCCGTGTTCTTGAAAGTAGGCTATGGTTAAATCTGAACCGTTCATCTTTTTAACAAATGAATGGTTAAATTGATCAGATTCCAGTTTTTCTTCAAGAGGAAATGAATGGTAACCATCAATTTCATCTTCTCCCAGTGCCCAGTCATCAGTGTAGAATTTAGGGTTCTTGCGATCTCGGAGACGGCGAGTCGCCCTTTTGCTGGTCACGTCTTCCTCCATCTTATGCCTATAATGCCAAACATGGTGTAGTTAATTTTGTGTGACATTATATGGAGAACTACATTATAAATAATTTAAAAGTGATGGATGCTATCTAAGTAAAAGTTACCTTGAATCCAAAATAGACTTTAGCTCACCTAGAATTAACATGTGAATTTCATAATGATCATGATCACCAGTCTTAAAGGGTGGAGTGTCTCCAGTTCAAATCTAGACCAGTGCAACCAATAATAAAATATTTACTATAATAATTATAATAGCATATAATCACTCACGTATGCAATGTAACACCACCATTGTTAACAAACACTGCACAAAACATGATCTATTCGAGAGAAAACAAAATACAAGGTGCACAACATAGTTTGTGCAGAAATCACTAAATTCATAATCGATTTTAAATGTTGATTATAGCAATATGACTCATATTAACTTAACTTTAGCGTGTTTACTGCACGTTCAATGCTAGGTTAAGTTGAAATAAGCTACTAGCTAGTGATAAACACCAAATATTGTGATTGTCTTTACAAATTTGAGAGCCTAAGCATATTTTTGGCCTTTATGTTGCCAACTTAGTATAATTCATAGTTAACTAAACCACGTAATGTTAACCGTAGTCTGTACATGATGAAATCACCAAAAAATATTCTAATTAAAATAAGACCCTAATGTTTTCAAACAGTAGTATGTCTAAAACCTAAATGTTTGTTTTGTGAATATGTACTGTGTTTATTGGTATAGTTGTTTAGTATTATATGGAATATATGAAGTCAGTTTTTGTGTATATATCCTATAGTATTATTTTTTCTTGTGCAATTTAATTATTACTAAAAATAGGAATTAAATTATCTTATATAATAAAAAGATGATTCAACCTTCAATCTAGTATTAATCATGAATGTATGAAGCAAGATGGACGGTAATTATTAATAACATAAAAACAGGGTAAAACATTCCTTGGGATGATTAGCTATTTAATAACTAACCTAAACACATAATTTGCATTCCCGCTTCATTTAATTGTTTACAAAAATATATCTTAACATGGGGAGAGCCATAGAATATTTTGGCACAAGGTATTTGATGTGGTTTGAATTAATACAACGTATTACCTACAACGTTTATCACAAACATATCTTATATTAGAGATAGTAAAACTTAAATGTCTTACCAGATAGGTATATTCTTAAACAAACTTGTATGATGTGAAAGATGGAACCATGTTGATCTTACTTTATCAGTTTCAAAATTCTTTTGTCTTAATCAGGTGTGCCAACACCAAAATAACTTATTCGAAAAGTGTATTTCTTATTTTCAAAGTACAAACCAGAGTCTATTGAAATGATACGACTCAAAAATTAAATTTTATGAAAAGCAATTTAATAAGTTCAGGAAAACTGATAAACATACATTATTATATAATTAATTACCTACTTTATTCTAATAAGGAAAAACCTGTAATTCTGAATACAACGGATACAGAAATGGTGCTAGCAGTTACATTGGAGTGCTTGCTTGACTTTATGTCTAAACTATATATATAATAATAATAAAATTACAAATGATTTTTACTGATCTTAGAAAAAGATATTGATGACATTAATAATAATAAAATTACAAATGATTTTTACTGATCTTAGAAAAAGATATTTGATAAGGTGGATCATAATAACCTTTTAAACACGATAGATAAATCCGGCATTAGAGGAAAGGCAATTAATTCGTTTCAAAATTATCTCTTTAATATGAAACAATATTTTTGTCCTAGTTAATATTAGCTCATGAGTTTGTAATTATACTGTTTTGGACCCCTCTCATATATTTTTTAAAAAAAAGAGTCATGGATGAAGTGCATTTCTCTTTAAAATACTGTATGTAAAATATCCTTTTAATACTTCATCCATAGAGAGTCAAGCGCTTTTCAGAAGTAATTTCAATATCTTGCACCATAAAACTTATTTTTCTTTCAAAGATCAACTCGCAGTATTTAGTAAACTCTTGTGACTCGCTGGCTCCCTCTACCCAATAGGAAGCCAGCCTTCACAACACCGGTCGCCAGGAGTCTTTCTATTAGTTAGTTTTAACACTGCTGACAAGGGGTCCAAGAGGCAAGGGATAGGTCCTAGTTAATATTAGATCGCTATTAAGACAGGCTCGCGTCGCCATCATCGCAAAACCCAGTATTGTTATAGGTACTGCTCAATCACAGGGCAATATCTCATTATAAATAGATAACTGTGAACTCAATGGGAATTTCAAACTTATTTACAGACGATAGGAATTTACTTTATATAAAATTGCATGTTTTAAGGATTGCAACATAATCTTAATATCATAGTTATCTGACTAGAAAGAAACATAATAATGATAAATGAGAAAACTAATAAAATGTGATGCTCTAAACGGAACAACATTGATTTCAACTTGAATTGTATCCACTGTAAAGATTTTGTTGGACGGATGCTTGGATTCACTGTTAATCAGCTTTAACTTGAGTAGTATTCGGCTTAATAAACATTAAGTCACAGCTCTTGGTAAATTAGCTTATATCATGAGCTGATGTGTGATCCGCTGTGGCACAGATACCTCCAGATTGGTCACTGACACATAAATGGGAGTAAATTCCAAGAAGGCGTAAACTAGATTCTAGACGTCCTAGAAAGAAGCTATAAACAGTTGGCCGTTGACAGTTGTCAAAGTATGTCATGATGATGAGTCCTTTTGTTGATGACGTGTCTTGAATTTCATGTGTGCTAGAAGCTAGTGGACAGTTGGTTATTGGTGGTTGTCATGAGTGCTAGTGTTGTAGGCCATTTGCTATAGACAGTTACTGTTGTACAGTTGACATGTGTATGTAAAAATTATGTTGTGTGTGCCATGAGTAGCACCAGCTGAGTTTAGAAGTGACCCGATGGGATATGATCCTGGACACCTATACAAGGAGGTAATGTAGTGCTGACCATACACCCTTCTCCTTGCTCAGATATCCGACCACGACCCTAAATATAATTCTATGTTGGAAAGACGCCTATTTGTAAACCTGACTTATTACTAATTAAACCCAAGTAATCCAACCAATCATTCGTACAGTCGTTGATCAGGTCACCTTCCACAACTATTTTTATCCCAGCCATCATGACAAGATAAGAAATACGGGGTTTTCCACATACTTACAGAAATCCTAAAGTGTCATAGCCAACTATTTTAACAAATTAGCTAATTTTAATTATCAATTAAAATCCATAAATATTTATTTCGTATACTATAAATGTGTATTTCCCTTAGATCATCATTTTTAATTCCATCCTTTTGATATCCTATGGTAGCACATACATAAAATTTTCCATACAATATGTTTATTAACATTTTTATGTATTCCTCTCTGAATGTCTATATGCTTGGTACTAGCCTACACATAATTATTTATATAATGTATAAACTATTTTTTTTAATACTGGTTTGGTACGATTTATGTATGAAATATCTAAAACAATATTCTGTTTACATCATTTTTATGTCTAATATAATATGTTCTATGTCTTATACCAATTTCAATTTATTTGGTGTTTCCTTATTTTTTATAGACAGGTATATAATTTGTAATTAAATATATCTTAGTCCATGTACGTATGAACTACAAATCCATAGTCACTCTATTTATTTATGTCACCCATTAATTCCAAAAAATTATTTAGATAGATATAATTGTGTATTATTCTTGAATAGACTGTGAATTTTGGCACAAAGAATAGATCAATATTCAAGTTTCTTCTATTTATAATTTGATTGAGAATTTATCCGGTTTCACTACTTTTGGTTGTCTTTATCAAACAGATTTTTGAGAAATGTGGAATTATTCAATTCTGAACATAAAGTAGGCCTATACTTAAAAAGTTAAACTCTATAATATGGACGTATTTATAATATAACCATGTAAATTCTTTACTTAATTTTATTTAGAAAAGATCATTAGTCCAATTAACTTTGGTTGTAGCTATTATATAGATCAAGTATCGAGATAAAACTTACTTCGGGCACTTATTTTCAGGTGACACCGATTCCAACCTTAACTCCTTGAGTAGCCTACATGCGAAAGAGAAATGAAGAAGCAATTAGGGTGACGATATCTGTAATAATCCTACATGCATAGACGCTAAATACTCGTTCAGTGGCAAGACGTGATACTGGTAACAGTTGAAAATGATTTTTTTTATTCATAGAAGGCCTTGGTTTTTAGTCAATTTTATTTCACTCGCCATTTATTGATATATATTTCAATTTTCTCCAGCAATATTTTTTACTACTTAACTGTCTTATACTATAATATATTATTTTACTCAGATAACGACTTAAATAATAAAGTATTACCTTCTAGTAAAGATAAACTAATATACCCTAAATTAATTTGGAGCCCTTCCAATAAATGTCGGTTCGGACGGAAGATGATCTAACTAAAACTAGATGCAATGAGGGTATTTTCAAACACGGTGGTTTTCTATACTCTATCCAGGCAAATATAGGCGAAGTAATTAACCCCTTGCTGTTCATATCCGAGTCGCCACAGAGTCACGAATCTGTGAAAGTGTAATGAGTTATTGTCGACGAACGCGCAGGAAGTGTGATGTATGGTAGGGGTAGGGGCGATGCCAGTGGCCAGTGTGTTTCTAGCCAGCAGTGATGGAGGTAGTGGTTGTGATCATGGTGCAGCTACTGGGATTCATACTGAGTTTTCTTGTCTACGAGATATCTGCTCTAGGTAGGAACACATCACGGGTCTTTATGGTGAGGTTAACATTCTTCCCGGTAGTATTTCATCTCCATTTTGTTAAATAAAATTGATAAAATGTGAAATTACTATAGATTAAATAATGTTTTATTCAAGTCGGTTGCTTAAAAAGTTTAAATATAAACCATGTGCACATTATAGCCAGCGACAAATATTTATTTCACTATAACTCTCTTTTTCTTAACTTTTAGTTTTAAGTGTACTTTGACTATTTCCCTACTATCACTTTAATTATCATCACTACATGTCATCAAGGCCGTATCTGGGGGGAGGGGTTTGGAGGTTCAACTCCCTCCTCCTCCCCGAAATTTTATGAACAAAATATATATAACTTTATTTATGGTTCAAACAATATCAAAATTAAGATACAAATACAAATTAGTGGGCTGTATTACCATAAAAGGCACTTCAGGGGAAATTCTAGAACTGTTTAGAATTTTTACTAGCTTCTGTCATTCTGGGGAT
>CABFOV010006826.1:10430-32156 GCA_902141375.1 Timema poppense | reverse complement strand
AGCTATATAACCTCACCAGACCCACTGGGACATTGTCCAGCTCTACTGTAGCTATATAACCTCACTAGGACATTGTCCAGCTATTATTGTTCCTCTCCTGTGCACAGCGTGAAGGCTGACCTTGACAACGACAAGGGTTTCCTGGTGACTGCAGCCGAGGAGGGGTCTCAGTGTGTAGTCACCCTCTTGCTGACCGGCCGAGCCACCCCCTACCTGCACAACGGGGTGGTTTATGTGGGGGATGAAGATCATTACGTGAGTCCACCTCCATGAGGTTCACACTCCCAAACACTTGTCAACTCTGGGTATCGCTGCATGGGACCTACTGAATATACCTTCAGTTGTAGTCAAACTTGAGTATGTTAGTTGTTGCCAACGAACTCTAGATACATCTGTGAAGTTATTGACAGGTGAGTGTTGTTTGAGTGTTTGTGAGTGGCAGGATTGTTATTGGCAGAAATAGCTGATTGACTGAGGAAGACTAGGTGTGTTATTGGAGGAAGACTGGGAGTGTTACCACAGGTAGACAGGGTGTGTTGCTGGAGGAAGACTGGGTGTGTTGCTGGAGGAAGACTGGGTGTGTTATCACAGATAGACAGGGTGTGTTGTCGGAGGAAGACTGGGAGTGTTGCTGGAGGAAGTCTGGGGGTGTTATCACAGATAGTCTGGGGGTGTTGTCGGAGGAAGACTGGGAGTGTTACCACAGGTAGACAGGGTGTGTTGCTGGAGGAAGACCAGGCGTGCTGTATCGGGTACCACTAGTTGTTTGCTGTCCCCAGGCTCTGCCCCAGTTCGGAGTCCTGGCTCGCAGCGAGGTGGGGTTCCTGCTCTGGGAGGACACCAATGACGGGAAGGTGGACGAGACCCACCAGCCGGGCTCCAGACTGAAGACTCCTTCTCTTCCCGTGTGGGTGTGCTGCTGCTCGGGGCATTATGGGGTGCTCTTCAACACCAACAGGGAACTGCTGAGAAACTACCATGCAGAGCGCAGGTAACCAGCTGAGCTGCCGGGGAACTACCATGCAGAGTGCAGGTAACAAGCTGAGCTGCCGGGGAACTACCATGCAGAGCGCAGGTAACAAGCTGAGCTGCTGGGGAACTACCAACTACCATGCAGAGCGCAGGTAACAAACTGAGCTGCCGGGGAACTACCATGCAGAGCGCAGGTAACAAGCTGAGCTGCTGGGGAACTACCATGCAGAGCGCAGGTAACAAGCTGAGCTGCTGGGGAACTACCATGCAGAGCGCAGGTAGCAAGCTGAGCTGCTGGGGAACTACCCTGCAGAGTGCAGGTAACAAGCTGAACTGCTGGGGAACTACCATGCAGAGCGCAGGTAACAAGCTGAGCTGCTGGGGAACTACCCTGAAGAGTGCAGGTAACAAGCTGAGCTGCTGGGGAACTACCATGCAGGGCGCAGGTAACAAGCTGAACTGCCGAGGAACTACCATTCAGAGCGCAGGTAGCAAGCTGAGCTGCCGGGGAACTACCATGCAGAGCGCAGGTAACAAGCTGAGCTGCTGGGGAACTACCCTGCAGAGTGCAGGTAACAAGCTGAGCTGCTGGGAAACTACCATGCAGAGCGCAGGTAACAAGCTGAGCTGCTGGGGAACTACCATGCAGAGCGCAGGTAACAAGCTGAGCTGATGAGGAACTACCATGCAGAGTGCAGGTAACAAGCTGAGCTTCTGGGGAACTACCATGCAGAGTGCAGGTAACAAGCTGAGCTTCTGGGGAACTACCATGCAGAGCGCAGGTAACAAGCTGAGCTGATGAGGAACTACCATGCAGAGCGCAGGTAACAAGCTGAGCTCCTGGGGAACTACCCTGCAGAGCGCAGGTAACAAGCTGAGCTGATGAGGAACTACCATGCAGAGCGCAGGTAACAAGCTGAGCTTCTGGGGAACTACCATGCAGAGTGCAGGTAACAAGCTGAGCTTCTGGGGAATTACCATGCAGAGTGCAGGTAACAAACTGAGCTTCTGGGGAACTACCATGCAGAGTGCAGGTAACAAACTGAGCTTCTGGGGAACTACTATGCAGAGTGCAGGTAACAAACTGAGCTGCCGGGGAACTACCATGCAGAGCGCAGGTAACAAGCTGAGCTGCTGGGGAACTACCATGCAGAGCGCAGGTAACAAGCTGAGCTTCTGGGGAACTACCATGCAGAGCGCAGGTAACAAGCTGAGCTGCTGGGGAACTACCACGCAGAGATCATGTCTTGCGCAGGTAACAATCTGAGCTGCTGGGGAACTACCATGCAGAGCGCAGGTAACAAGCTGAGCTGCTGGGGAACTACCATGCAGAGATTATGTCTTGTTCTATCTCCAGGTTCGACTTGTACTACTACACGTGTGGCGGCAC
The DNA here is from genome assembly GCA_902141375.1 of Timema poppense. Lineage (NCBI taxonomy): Eukaryota > Metazoa > Arthropoda > Insecta > Phasmatodea > Timematidae > Timema > Timema poppense. Next base: position 29,794 of record CABFOV010006826.1, on the reverse strand, counting down.
CCTCAACCTACTGAGTGTAGACACCAGATACGAGCAGGAGGAGAGGGCAGAGACTTCATCTCGGACCAGAGACGACTTGGGGACTCCGTCCCTTGAGAAACTGATACACACCAAGTAAGATCCAATGTCTCGCATGACTCCCTTGACTGATTGACTGTGTGTCTCCATGTGTCACGCTCTAAAGTGTATGTGTTGTAAGTCCAGGTGGCAAGGGGCCCACATCCACTGGAACACCCCCCCGCCGGTGTGAACAAGACTGATACTAGTCAAGAGTGACGCTCCCGAGTGACCACTGGAAGAGTTGACATTGAAACGAGAGTGGGTGTGTTGCATAGCTATTCAGGAACAGTGGTACAATCATTTGATTTTTTTATCACCATATTATATTACTAGCCGTTTGGCTTGTATGCATATATGTACTAATTACGCTAATGTGTTTGGGATGAGAATGTTTTAGTTTATATAAAGTGTACCCACATTTGCGTGCAGGTAGAGAGTGTAAAACTATTTATGGAAAACCATCCTCAGTATATCCACCAGAGTTCGAACCCCTACTCCCCATCAGAAGTCTGGTATATTGCGAGAGTGACACCTAAGCCTATCCGCCCACCGAAGAGGGTACAATCAATATTAGTTGCCTCATTAATATAATTATCATAATCCTTTGGAAATTTATCTATCATAAATACTGTATTGCTTTAATATTCTGGGCGTTAATATTATTGGTGGTAATAAATGTCACCAATATTCTCATTAAGTGCTTTGTGTCAAAATAACTGAAAATTGTATCTAGACTGGACTTAAAAACTTACGTCCTTAAGTGGTCAGCTTTAAAACATGTCAGCCAATAAATTAACGTTTCTAAATATATCAATTAAAAAAACTGATATCCAGGTTATTTCAAAAGTCACACCTTATAGTATTAGTACTGTAATAAATTTTTACTGGAAGTAAACACACTCTTATTGAAATTAACGCAGAATGGACAAGAGAATGGTGTCCGAGAATGGTCGTAATGGTTGTAACTTGTTGTATTCGCGCTGGAAGTTCAGGGTTCAGATCTAATCCGGCCTTATTTACGCTTCAATCGTGGGTTGTTTATTATTTGGTCCTAGATCATGTTGTAATGTGTCCAGGCTCCTACCTACGGGTTGTGACGAACGCCGAGTTGGAATGTCTCATCGCACGTCCATACTTTGTGACTGAGGAATTATTTCCCCCGTGAACGTGTCGTGGCTGTGAAGTCCTCACCTAAAAGTTGGGGGCCCAACTGTTTGAACATTTGTTTAAATGAAATCGATTCAGGTGTAAATTCTATAGATCACAGTTTTTGGGTCACCCTGTATTGTTTTGTTGAGTTTGTTACGGTGGAAAGGAAGGGAACGCAAGAAAACGACAGTGTTTTTTGTAGTTTTTATGGCAACATTTATTTTTTGGGCCAAAATAAATAAAACATTGCTTCAGTACAAACATAGAATTTAATTTTCTTCACATGGTGACTTCCGACATTTTTTTGAATCTCTTTCAAAAGTGTCGTGGAATTTAATGACAACCTTTTCTCTTTATTTAAAAAGTTTGTTGGATGATTCCGCCTTGCTCATTACAGATATTCAACAACTGTTGATATCAACATGTGAAGAAAATTAAACTCCATGTTTGTATTGAAGCAATGTTTTATTTATCTTGGCCAAAAAATGTTTTTCAATAAAAACTGCAAAAACACCGGACTTTTTTTCGCGTCCCCTTTTATTCAAACTTGAGCTGTGACATTTAGTATGTTGTGAAATTTGATGTTATAAAGTTTGTTGCATTGTTATATTTGATGTTCTTGAGTGTGTTGTGGAATTTGATGTTATAAAGTTTGTTGCATTGTTATATTTGATGTTCTTGAGTGTGTTGTGAAATTTGATGTTATAAAGTTTGTTGCATTGTTATATTTGATGTTCTTGAGATTGTTGTGTTGAGACATTTACTGTTGTCAAGTGTTTTTGTGTGTTAAATTTGGTGTTATCAAGTTTGTGTTGTGAAATTTGATGTTGTCAAGTTTGCTGTGTTGTTACATTTGATAGCCTTGAGTATGATGTATTGTGAAATTTGATGTTGTCAAGTTGGCTGTGTTGTGACATTTGATATTGTCAAGTTTGCTGTGTTGTGAATTTTTTTGATGTCAAGTTTGTGTTGGGATATTTGATGTAATAGTAGTGGTAATATTGTAGAGTGAAGGTTGCAATTCTTTTATCTGTCATTTACAATACAAATTAGATTTTCATATGCTAATAATTAACAGGAATACGAAATCAAAATTTAAAATTGTATTTGTACCAATACCAGGCCTATTTGTTTTCTAATGTATAATTTGCATCAGCAATTAAAAACTAATATAATAGATATGTATTTGATGTTGAATATTCAATCAGAGAACTGTATATTAATGTTATGTCAAATGTACATAAAAAGAATTACATGAATAGTGAAAATTCTGTGTAACTCAAAGAGAAGTGAATATTTTGTGAGTAAATAATCTTTTATAACATCCCATGTTTTTTTTTAAATAATTTTTCCGATGTAAAAAGTTGTAGCAATCTGGTATTGGCCACCAGTTATATTTTCAAATGCTAGATTTATGACAACTTTAAACACATTTTTCCAGAAAAGATTGGGAATTAAATGAATAATTCAACTTAGTCTTGTGGCAGAAGATGAAGCCTGGTGAATCTTCCTGTGGCAGCAGTAATACCCTAATGAATCTTCCCGTGACAGTAGTAATACCCTAATGAATCTTCCTGTGGCAGTAGTAATACCCTAATTAATCTTCCTGTGGCAGTAGTAATACCCTAATGAATCTTCCCGTGACAGTAGTAATACCCTAATGAATCTTCCCGTGACAGTAGTAATACCCTAATGTCACCCATATTTTGGTGTGTCTATCAATAAGTCATTTCTTACTTCAAGAAGAAGTACATTTTTTATCCAAGTCATGAAAATTAAGTAGATAATTCCATAGCTTTACAAGAAAACACCATTAAAACAGTAATAAATAAAATGATAGGATATTAGGAAAATGGTGGATCACAAAAAAAAGTAGAAACAATAACATATTTACACACACTTCAATATTTTGATGCTATTACAGCATCTTCCTCAGGAAATAGTAGTAATTAGACTGAACAGGATGTTGTCTTCAGTGATGCCAACTTGATTGGTAAGGATGAAAACTTCTCTGGTGGAGTTGAAATTTACTGAATGTTTCTTTATTACTCTTTGGATGGTAGGTGGTGTTAATATGTGTTATGTGTTTTAACTTTTATTTGTGCTCTACCCTTTTCCTAATTTCCTATCATTTTATTTATTACAAAACATTAAAACAATAAATAATTGCAAACTTAAAAAAATATATTATTAGAATCTGGTGGTACAATATTTGTAAAACAACGTCGAATCAAAGCTTGTGAAATCGACAACTCTTGTTGGAATGATAAGAGTAAAACACAAATTGAGTCCTCATTATGATGAGATTCTTATTGAACACTTGTAGTGTTTGGAAGCTCTGGGATTCAAACCCGCACCGCGCATGAACTCATCACTGCGTCTCAGAGTCACGGACAGGTTGGAAGGTCACCACAGGCGAGTTCTTCCCGACGTTTTCCTTGGAGCTGAACAGTACCTTGGCCACTATCCCGGCCCTGGGAGCTCGGATCACGTGCTGTAACAGGTCAATGTGACGACTGACAACACGGATAGCCTCAACCGTGACGGCTAACACGGATAGCCTCAACTGTGGCGACTAACAACACAGATAGCCTCAAATGTGACAACTAACAGCACAGATAGCCTCAACTGTGACGACTAACAGCACGGATAGTTCCAACTGTGACGACTAACAGCACGGATAGCCTCAACTGTGACGACTAACAACACGGATAGCCTCAACTGTGACGACTAACAGCACGGATAGCCTCAACTGTGACGGCTAACAACACGGATAGCCTCAAATGTGACGACTAACATGCACAATGTCCAAAGTGATGACTTACAACCCTAGACGTCAGAATGTTTACCTCCATCTTCATGGCGATGAGCACCATAAGAGGGTCCCCAGCCTGGACAGAGTCTCCTGGGGCTACCCACACCTTGTCCACGACCCCTGGCATCGGGGCCACGGCGGTGTCTCCAGCCTGGTGTGAGTCCTTGCCCCCCAAACGCTTGAGGTACCTCGGCGGGGTCAGTCGCAACAAGTAGCTACCGTCCTGAAAAACAGTAGGTAGAAACCAGGGCTCCAGTCTCTGAGGACTCTTACTACTACAACCCAATTGTTGTCAACAGTTCAACTCGGATAATCAACGTTGTAAGAGTGTGTTTCTTAGAATACAGCATCGTTGAACGCGAGAGATACGTGGTACCTAGGTTGGTCACCTGTTTATTTAGACTTCTAGCCGCTCTAGGGGCACAGAGCCTTGCCCAGGGTACACCGTAAGAGGTTGTCTACACATCGTACCCTCAATGAGATGATATATAGCCGAGAGTGATTGTAAATCTAACCTAGGCCTAACTAACCGAACCCTGGTGACCGTTGGTACCCAGAGTACCAGCCAAGAATCGAACCCGGGACCCCTAGGTTCGTAGCCAGGTACAATGATACCACTAAACCACGAGGCTGGTAGGTGTGATATTTATTAAGTGGGGATGTGGGAGAACAGAAAATTTAAGACAAGGAAAAAAAAATCTCAATCTCGTTTAAAAAATTTAAAATTAACTCTAAAAAAATTACAGGCGCAGTAGAGTCGGTATTATCCGAGGTGGTAGCACCGTTTATGTCTCATGAGAATTATCTATAAAATGCTCCTCATTAAAATGGTTCGAGTAACGGAGTGAATCGTCGGTGACTCATTATTTACATGTACCGAGGAGCCGTACATATTATCGTCCGCCGCTCGACTTAGTCGAGTCAGTTTCCTGACACCTGGTGTTATGGGCGTAGATTAAAGATGCTGTCAGGACTATTTTAAAAAACTGTAATAGTTTAGTGCACTCAAGTTTAGTGACGTATTTTTTGAATAAAGTATCTGAAAGTAAATAAAAGAAATAACGTTACCAACGTGGTCCTTAACCAACTACTTTAACTCCTGATACCCGCCTCGGTGGCGTAGTTGGCTAACGCGCTTGTCGTGTTGAGCTGCTCGACTGCTGAGGACGGGGAGATCGAGGTTCGAACCTCGGTCGGGTGAACTGGGGGTGGTTTTTCCTAAATTGTTTTCCACTCTCCCTCCACGCAAATGCGGGTTCACTTCCTCTAATTCAACCTTCCCAATTCCTAATCCATTAGCGTAATTAATACTTAGAGCGTTTAACCCGAACGGTTAGTAAGACGCGGTGCTAAATAATAATAATAATAATAAATAAAACTCCTGATAGTTGGGACTTTACTAGGGGTGTACAAGACTCTGGCTTGACTTTGAAAATAATACGAGCTTTGACCATTACGGAGCTTCACTAGTAAAAATATTAACAGCTAAATTACTCAATTATTTATGTTTAACTATTTACATTTTGAGCTGTTATAATCTAAAAAAATTAATATTTAGATCAAAAGAGCTCAAGTAATTGAATTGCAACTGTGCAAAAAAACATTTTCTAAGTGTTCTTAATATATAGAGTTATATAAATAAGCAGAATATAAAATTTTGTTAAGATTAAAACTACTAGCCAAAAATATTTTAACTTTAATTCGGCTTTGAAAATATTTCATATATTCGATTCAAGTTCGTTTTGAATAAGAAAAAAAAAAATCTTTCTTTGCCTGCCCCTAAGTCCAACTATCGGCCATCTTGCCCCGAGAGTATAGCTACCACGGTGAACAGATGAACATCTCCGCCGTCAACAAAGACCCGGCATTTGGTGACCGAGTTGTCCAGATGACAGCGTAGTTCAAGACGTCCTCCTTTGTCGGTGAGTACCCCTTTCACCCGGACAGGGTCCCCGGTGCTGTTGACCCGGACCTCAAAGGTTCTTGGTTCAGTGTAGGTAACCTCCGCATGAAGCTCTGCCAGGAACAAACAAGCACGCTCTTTCATCCCGAACTCCGACAATACACCGACATGCGAAATAGGGCCGGTCGCACAGACTTCATATTGAGTGGTCGATCACTGGATCGTCGATCAAGAAAACTTTGGGTTGCAACAAAGGTGATTAGGGATCAAAATATCCCATCACAAATAATCATGTAAAACAAACATGGCAACATTGTAAAAAGCAGCTGATTGCGAAATGACCCAAATGTATACACAAGGTTGGGTATGAAGAGTGTGTGTGTGTGTATAGTACTCCCTATTTAGCACTTATTATTATTATTATTTTATTATTAGCACCGCGTCTTACTACCCGTTCGGGTTATATGCACTTACGCTAATGTGTAATGGTAGGGTGATTGTGAGATGAAATGGAGGACCTACAGTTTAACGTGGAATCCGAACCACGGCGGAGGCCTGGCATTCCTCACATTCACAAGATGTCTTGTCAGAGGTGAAGGAAGGGTTTGGTAATCAGATAAATCTGTGCCGGGACCGGGGATTGAACCCCGGCCGCCAGCACAGAAGTCTGACACCTTACCCCTAGACCGCCAGGTCACCATTTAGCACTTATTCACACTTCAAGGACACTTCTCTTCTTCAAAGCAGGTCTCTTTACACCTCATTTAATTCAAACTACAGAATTCTATTCAAACTTAGATCAAAGTCGTTTGTTTAGAGAAAACTACTTTTCTCTTTTTGAAATATATTTTGTTATATTTGGAAGAAGGTACAGGAAAGGTAGATAAAAACAGAGAAAAGGAAGTAACACAATATGGCCTTTACAATGAACAGAAGAACACAGTTCACACTTTACACTGCTGCCAATGGACAAACAGGTAATGGCTGCCTCTTAAAGAAAATCGATCGTCACCGCCCAATCCCCCGACCTAGGTTTCATTCTATCGGGACTCATCAGGGAGGGAGTGTGAAACGTGCAACGCAACTTCTTAAAAGAGGAAACAAAAAAAAAACACAAAAGGGAGAGAAAGGGAATCGATAAAGAGTGAAAGAGACTTAGATAAGAACATGTAAAAGTCTCAAAAGATAAGAGCCACTTACTTTCCTCTTCGAAAGTGAGTTCCAGCCGCCGCTTGAGGAAGTGGTTCACACGAAAACCGGTCTCGTGCGAGAAAGGGCTGAACGGATCGCTCGAAGACATCGCAGCTTTAAGGGAGATCATTTCTTCGTGCAGTAACAGACCCACTACAGCCTGAAGCAACGCAACAGTTACCACAAAAATCTTGCGTTAAGGTTTATTGTATTTAACAACTGGTTAGTGAGATGAAAATGAACAAATAGGAGAATGGATAAAGTTACATAAGAAAGAACTTTATGGTTTCCATGCATCCCCAAACATATCAAGGCACACACAGGGTGAGAAGGTATGGGCAATGACAAGTGTGTACACAACATTTTAGTTGGAGAACCTGAAGATATAAAACCATCTCGGTCGATGGGAGGATAATGTGAGTATGTAATTGAAGGGGGTTGTGTCCCAGGTTAGGGTTTAATGGAGAGCTTACATTCTGGTGGCCTTGAACTGTCCAGTTCTGGTAAGAGATTTAAGTTATTTAACAATTTTGTGCTGTGTATATCTGGCCACAGGCTGGAAACAGTTCATGATGATGATGATGATGATCCATACAAAAAAATGATGTGAGTAAAACTGGGATGAATGATATAAAACCCAAAGTTAATGATATGTGGGGGGAAAAACCATTCAGTGAATATTAAAAAGTAACTTATAGTTGTTTCAGCTACGAGCCCTGGTCGTGTCGGCCACGAGCCCTGGTCGTGTCGGCTACAAGCCCTGGTCGTGTCGGCCACGAGCCCTGGTCGTGTCGGCCACGAGCCCTGGTCGTGTCGGCTACAAGTCCTGGTCGTGCCGGCTACAAGCCCTGGTCGTGTCGGCTACAAGCCCTGGTCGTGTCGGCCACAAGCCCTGGTCGTGTCGGCTACAAGCCCTGGTCGTGTCGGCTACGAGCCCTGGTCGTGTCGGCCACGAGCCCTGGTCGTGTCGGCTACAAGCCCTGGTCGTGTCGGCCACGAGCCCTGGTCGTGTCGGCCACGAGCCCTGGTCGTGTCGGCCACGAGCCCTGGTCGTGTCGGCCACAAGCCCTGGTCGTGTCGGCTACGAGCCCTGGTCGTGTCGGCCACGAGCCCTGGTCGTGTCGGCTACGAGCCCTGGTCGTGTCGGCCACGAGCCCTGGTCGTGTCGGCCACGAGCCCTGGTCGTGTCGGCCACGAGCCCTGGTCGTGTCGGCTACGAGTCCTGGTCGTGCCGGCTACAAGCCCTGGTCGTGTCGGCTACAAGCCCTGGTCGTGTCGGCCACGAGCCCTGGTCGTGTCGGCTACAAGCCCTGGTCGTGTCGGCCACGAGCCCTGGTCGTGTCGGCCACGAGCCCTGGTCGTGTCGGCTACAAGTCCTGGTCGTGCCGGCTACAAGCCCTGGTCGTGTCGGCTACAAGCCCTGGTCGTGTCGGCCACGAGCCCTGGTCGTGTCGGCTACAAGCCCTGGTCGTGCCGGCCACGGGCCCTGGTCGTGCCGGCTACAAGCCCTGGTTGTGTCGGCTACAAGCCCTGGTCGTATCTTCTCCTGGTTGTGATTGCTACACTACCTGAACCACTAGTATCTCTTTAGCCGTCCTGGTCAATAGCAACTGCTCCTGGTGTTGCTGGATGAAACCAGTGTGGACATTCCCCGCCAAGAACTGTTCATGGGCCGTTAGATCCAGCAGGAAGTTAATGTTGGTGTCGACACCAGCCACCTGGAACAGACCACCACACCTACGGCTCGTAAACAGAACGAGAAAATAATATTTAAAACCACAAACATCTGCTTAAGGCCATAAAGGTATTTATTTAATCAATTCCAAGTTTATGAACAAATTCCAATATGTTTAAATAAAATATGTATTTAGTATATTAATAAAATAAATTATGGCTTTGGTGTATACGTGTTTCTTATGTGATAGTTTATGTGGTAAGCTTCCATTTTGTGTTTAAAAGTTGTTTAATTTCATCACCGATTCACCTGGCCTTCTCTAGATACACGGCCACATTAGCGCCCCGTCTTACTACCTACTCATGTTGTACGCCTATGTACTGATTGCACTAATGGGTTAGGGATTAAGAAAGCTTAATCTAGAGGAAGTACACCCACATTTGGGTGGAGGGAGGGTGGAAAAGCACCCTCAGTGCACCCGACCGAGATCGAACCCCGACCTCCCCGCCTTCGGCAGTTTAGTCCAACACAAGATTAGTGCATTAGATCACAGGGCCACCAAAGCAGGTTATCAATTACTTGATGTGTAAACGTTGGCTTGCGAGTCTGAATATAATTTTCATCGTGTAAACATAACCTAGATATAACAAATTTATCTAACAAACTGTTTAAATATAAACTTTTTATAGATTTTATATAAGTAGAAAAGTCATTATGTGAATTATTTAAATTTGGGTATTTGTCTGACTCTTTTTAAATATTATAAAACCTTTTTTTAAGGCAAAATTTATCTTTATTTGAAAATCTTTAAACCAAAATTAATTGTTTTTAAGAGTCAAATTTCAAAGATTTATTTATGATAATGTGGGTTACCTACCCACGATGCAACATACAAGGGTGAGGATGTAGGTAAGGAATGTACTCATGAGCTCACGTGAAAGTCTGCAAGTTGTCTGCGAAGCTTTACGAGCGCTTGGGTTCTGTTCTCGCCCCAAACCACGAGCTTCGAGATCATGGGGTCATAATGGACAGATACTTGGTCTCCCTGGGATACTCCTGTAACAACATGTGTACCCACTTGATATACTCCTGTAACAACATGTACCCACTAGAGATACTCCTGTGACAACATGTACCCACTAGACATACTCCTGTAACAACATGTACCCACTAGAGATACTCCTGTAACAACATGTACCCACTAGAGATACTCCTGTGACAACATGTACCCACTAGACATACTCCTGTGACAACATGTACCCACTAGACATACGCCTTTGACAACATGTACCCACTTTACATACTCATGTGACAACATGTACCCACTTTACATACTCCTGTAACAACATGTACCCACTAGAGATACTCCTGTGACAACATGTACCCACTAGACATACTCCTGGTACAACATGTACCCACTAGAGATTCTCCTGTGACAACATGTACCCACTAGAGATACTCCTGTAACAACATGTACCCACTTGACATACTCCTGTGACAACATGTACCCACTTTACATACTCCTGTAACAACATGTACCCACTTTACATACTCCTGTGACAACATGTACCCACTAGAGATACTCCTGTGACAACATGTACCCACTTTACATACTCCTGTGACAACATGTACCCACTTTACATACTCCTGTGACAACATGTACCCACTTGACATACTGCTGTAACAACATGTACCCACTAGAGATACTCCTGTAACAACATGTACCCACTAGACGTACTCCTGTAACAACATGTACCCACTAGATATACTCCTGTAACAACATGTACCCACTTGACATACTCCTGTAACAACATGTACCCACTAGACATACTCCTGTGACAACATGTACCCACTAGAGATACTCCTGTGAGAACATGTACCCACTTGACATACTCCTGTAACAACATGTACCCACTAGACATACTCCTGTAACAACATGTACCCACTAGACATACTCCTGTAACAACATGTACCCACTAGACATACTCCTGTAACAACATGTACCCACTAGACATACTCCTGTAACAACATGTACCCACTAGACATACTCCTGTAACAACATGTACCCACTAGACATACTCCTGTAACAACATGTACCCACTAGACATACTCCTGTAACAACATGTACCCACTAGACATACTCCTGTAACAACATGTACCCACTAGACATACTCCTGTAACAACATGTACCCACTAGACATACTCCTGTAACAACATGTACCCACTAGACATACTCCTGTAACAACATGTACCCACTAGACATACTCCTGTAACAACATGTACCCACTAGACATACTCCTGTAACAACATGTACCCACTAGACATACTCCTGTAACAACATGTACCCACTAGACATACTCCTGTAACAACATGTACCCACTAGACATACTCCTGTAACAACATGTACCCACTAGACATACTCCTGTAACAACATGTACCCACTAGACATACTCCTGTAACAACATGTACCCACTAGACATACTCCTGTAACAACATGTACCCACTAGACATACTCCTGTAACAACATGTACCCACTAGACATACTCCTGTAACAACATGTACCCACTAGACATACTCCTGTAACAACATGTACCCACTAGACATACTCCTGTGACAACATGTACCCACTAGACATACTCCTGTAACAACATGTACCCACTAGACATACTCCTGTAACAACATGTACCCACTAGACATACTCCTGTAACAACATGTACCCACTAGACATACTCCTGTAACAACATGTACCCACTAGACATACTCCTGTAACAACATGTACCCACTAGACATACTCCTGTAACAACATGTACCCACTAGACATACTCCTGTAACAACATGTACCCACTAGACATACTCCTGTAACAACATGTACCCACTAGACATACTCCTGTAACAACATGTACCCACTAGACATACTCCTGTAACAACATGTACCCACTAGACATACTCCTGTAACAACATGTACCCACTAGACATACTCCTGTAACAACACATGTACACACAATTTTAAGTTTCATATTATCTATTTATCTAATTAAATTAATTATAGTACTATTTACAAACACTGAATCTCAAATTCGACTCTTGGATAAAATGTAAATAGTAACTAAATGTTAGTTATGTTTGTAACAATTGTAACAATGTAACATTTAGTTAGGTGTTTAATTAGCTCTGTCCTAATCTTATGTTGGACCTGAACAACAAACTATCAGTATTAGAGAGCTCTATAAAGTAGTTTGATTTGAAGTTTAAAAAACTGTAGAGTGTGACGTCACACTCTACCTATTACCAGCGCAGTTGAACTGTGAACCCGCCGTGTTTGACGGTAGAGGGCAGGTCACTTAATGTAATTCCTCTACCGTCCACGCGGGCGGGACGCGAGTTCAACCCTGTTAAATTGATTTACGATAGTTCAATCAAGGCAGTCAGTTAACTCAGTTCAGTCAGTCCTGCTCAGATCAGTGATCCGCTAGCATTCATCTTTGTACGAGTAACCTTTAAACAGCTGTGCTGAGAATTACCGTGTACTATTATTGAATGTAGTCCAAGTCGTACGTCAAGTGTTACTAAACTGTTTAAAGCACTAACATTAAAATAAATCCAATGAAACAAAATAAATACTGGTTTTCTTAAATTTCCAAAGTTCATTCAAAAGAGGTTTCAAAACAAACAAAAAACAGTGTTTTATTTTAGAATCTTGAATTCGATATTTTCTTGAATACCCATATCTTGACTATCCTTATGGATATTTGAGGGTTTAAGGACCAATATCTATTTTTACAATAAATGAGAAACAACACAATTGTCCAATGAAGGCCTTCACTGCCAATACCAACAGCTGTTTGAGTTACCTGAAACAACACGACAGGAAACAACACTTACCAAAGAACTACTGTTTGGAGTGCGTCTCCAAGAGTACCCCACAAAACCTCACCTGTCTCCACGCGAACACCATCCCCTGGGACAGGAGTGTGCATGTAGGTGAGGGGGCCAGCCCCAGGAAGGAAACCCTTGTCAGGGTTTTCAGCATAGATACGTGCCTCGAAGGCATGTCCGTGGGACTTGATAAGGTCCTGTTTCAAAGGTAGTGTACCCCCACTAGCCACCTGCACATAATGAGAACACCTGTTGTCACACCTTGGTAGAGGAGTTCACCTGCGGTCACACCTAATGTTCTAGCGACCTGCGGTCACACCTAATGTTCTAGCGACCTGCAGTCACACCTAATGTTCTAGTGACCTGCGGTCACACCTAATGTTCTAGTGACCTGCGATCACACCTAATGTTCTAGCGACCTGCGGTCACACCTAATGTTCTAGCGACCTGCGGTCACACCTAATGTTCTAGCGACTTGCGGTCACACCTAATGTTCTAGCGCCCTGCGGTCACACCTAGTGGCTAGCGACCTGCGGTCACACCTAGTGGCTAGCAACCTGAGGTCACACCTAGTGGATAGGGACCTGCGGTCACACCTAATGTTCTAGCGACCTGCGGTCACACCTAATGTTCTAGCGACCTGCGGCCACACCTAGTGACTAGCGACCTGCAGTCACACCTAGTGACTAGCGACCTGCAGTCACACCTAATGTTCTAGTGACCTGCAGTCACACCTAATGTTCTAGCGACCTGCAGTCACACCTAATGTTCTAGCGACCTGCAGTCACACCTAGTGACTAGCAACCTGCAGTCGCACCTAATGTTCTAGTGAGCTGAGGTCACACCTAATGTTCTAGCGACCTGCGGTCACACCTAATGTTCTAGCGACATGCGGTCACACCTAATGTTCTAGTGACCTGCAGTCACACCTAGTGGATAGCGACCTGTATCTGCCAGTGAACAAGGTCGGTGCCAGTGATCATCTCAGTGACCGGATGCTCCACTTGGAGTCTGGTGTTCATCTCCATGAAGTAGAAGCGGTTATCAAGCTGGTCCAGAATGAACTCCACGGTGCCAGCGCCCACGTAGTCTACAGCCTGCGCAGCTCGTACTGCCGCTTGTCCTAGCCCTGCCCGAACCTTCTCAGACAAGCCTGGCTACACGAGTTCAGTAGAAAGCACGAAGATATATCAGTACCTGGCCTCAATGACATGTGATATAAGGGAATACAACGGTCTATTACCAACCCACTTATAGTCCAACTCTAGCCCGGAACACTCCTCGTGACCTCCTTGTGACAGTATCCAATTATATTTAAACTGCTTATTTATCTAACAATAGGAACAAGCAACTTTTGTAAGTTTTAACAATTTAAGAGCGTGCATCACACACCCTCCGACTCTGTGATACGGTTGGCTCAGAATCGTAACTTTACACCAACACTATGGCACGTGGATCATTTCTGACTAAACATTAATGGAGATAAAGAGTTAATAGAAGTTCCTATGAACACTGTTGAAATATTAAACAATATTTGGATAAAAACTGCAGTTAAAAGTCCAATTTTGACCATTTTAGAATGACTTCACAGATAAGTACTGTGCATGACTCTTCATTCTTTCATAATAGGGACATACTGTTATGATTAACTTGAAACTTTGTCTCCCCTTCATTTATTATTCTGATTTTATCTCTTTTAGTATATTTCTTTAGATAATGAATAATATAATAAAGCAACGCCACCTTACCGCTGGCGCCTCCTCTATGATCTTCTGATGGCGTCTCTGAACGCTGCAATCCCGCTCAAACAAGTGAACATAGTTCCCGTGAGAGTCCCCGAACACCTGCACCTCGACGTGTCTCGGTCGCTCAACAAACTTCTCTACCAGCATCGCGTCATCCCCAAACGATTGGGACGCTTCCCTTCGCGCTGACTGAAGCTGGGCTTCAAACTCTTGGGGCGTGAGCACAATACGCATCCCCTGGAGACACACAACAACGCAAGGCCTTGGTACACGACATTCCATCGCGAGCACACAAAGTACTGTTGAGAAGTGGACAGTACCTTGCCTCCGCCCCCACGGACAGCCTTGATCATGACGGGGAACCCAATCTTGTCAGCCTCCTCACGTAGTTTGGTGTCCGTCTGGTCGTCGCCATGGTAACCTTGGATAACAGGAACCCCGGCGGCCGCCATCAGTGCCTTGGATGTGCTGCGACAGTGTCCGACAAGGTGGTATATTTATTCATATTGTAATTAGCGTGCACTTTCTGAATCAACTAATTATATCAGTAAATGAGACTTTCTATGAGCGAGAGTGAAAGGGCCTACCGATTGTCCCGGGAAAGGTATTTTCACAAACCTTCCAGGGTTCTCTTAGCTGCCACAGTCGACATGGAACCGACAGCTTTACTTCCCTTCTGAAGGAAACTGTGCTACGGATTTTTATATCTCAAAAAGATCCATCAAACCTGGTTGGGTTTGAACCCACGAACACCGAGCCTTGAGGTGAGCAATTTACCCAAGACTAATGAGGACGACTTTACTTGTGTTCAAGAGGGTTCGTTGCCCATGACCCAGACTAACCTCTTGAGACCCGTGCCCTGTACTAAACTCTTGAGACCCGTGCCCTGTACTAAACTCTTGAGACCCATGCTCTATACTAACCTCTTGAGGCCCATGCTATATACTAACCTCTTGAGACCCATGCTCTATACTAACCTCTTGAGAACCATGCTGTATACTAACCTCTTGAGAACCATGCTCTATACTAACCTCTTGAGAACCATGCTCTGTACTAACCTCTTGAGAACCATGCTCTATACTAACCTCTTGAGAATCATGCTCTATACTAACCTCTTGAGACCCATGCCCTATACTAACCTCTTGAGGCCCATGCTATATACTAACCTCTTGAGACCCATGCTCTATACTAACCTCTTGAGAACCATGCTCTATACTAACCTCTTGAGAACCATGCTCTATACTAATCTCTTGAGAACCATGCTCTGTACTAACCTCTTGAGAACCATGCTCTATACTAACCTCTTGAGAACCATGCTCTATACTAACCTCTTGAGACCCATGCTCTATACTAACCTCTTAAGAACCATGCTCTATACTAACCTCTTGAGAACCATGCTCTATACTAATCTCTTGAGAACCATGCTCTATACTAACCTCTTGAGGCCCATGCTCTATACAAGACTCTTGAGACCCATGCTCTATACTAACCTCTTGAGACCCATGCCCTGTACTAACGTCTTGAGACCCATGCCCTATACTAACCTCTTGAGACCCATGCCCTGTACTAACCTCTTGAGACCCATGCCCTGTACTAACCTCTTGAGGGCCATGCCATATACTAACGTCTTGAGATCCATGCTCTATACTAACCTCTTGAGACCCATGCCCTATACTAACCTCTTGAGACCCATGCCCTATACTAACCTCTTGAGACCCATGCTCTATACTAACCTCTTGAGACCCATGCTCTATACTAACCTCTTGAGACCCATGCCCTATACTAACCTCTTGAGACCCATGCCCTATACTAACCTCTTGAGACCCATGCTCTATACTAACCTCTTGAGACCCATGCCCTATACTAACCTCTTGAGACCCATGCCCTATACTAACCTCTTGAGACCCATGCCCTATACTAACCTCTTGAGACCCATGCCCTATACTAACCTCTTGAGACCCATGCCCTATACTAACCTCTTGAGACCCATGCCCTATACTAACCTCTTGAGACCCATGCCCTATACTAACCTCTTGAGACCCATGCCCTATACTAACCTCTTGAGACCCATGCCCTATACTAACCTCTTGAGACCCATGCCCTATACTAACCTCTTGAGACCCATGCCCTATACTAACCTCTTGAGACCCATGCCCTATACTAACCTCTTGAGACCCATGCCCTATACTAACCTCTTGAGACCCATGCCCTATACTAACCTCTTGAGACCCATGCCCTATACTAACCTCTTGAGACCCATGCCCTATACTAACCTCTTGAGACCCATGCCCTATACTAACCTCTTGAGACCCATGCCCTATACTAACCTCTTGAGACCCATGCCCTATACTAACCTCTTGAGACCCATGCCCTATACTAACCTCTTGAGACCCATGCCCTATACTAACCTCTTGAGACCCATGCCCTATACTAACCTCTTGAGACCCATGCCCTATACTAACCTCTTGAGACCCATGCCCTATACTAACCTCTTGAGACCCATGCCCTATACTAACCTCTTGAGACCCATGCTCTATACTAACCTCTTGAGACCCATGCCCTATACTAACCTCTTGAGACCCATGCCCTGTACTAACCTCTTGAGACCCTTGCTCTATACTAACCTCTTGAGGCCCATGCTCTATACTAACCTCTTGAGGCCCATGCTCTATACTAGCCTCTTGAGACCCATGCCCTATACTAACCTCTTGAGACTCATGCGCTATACTAACCTCTTGAGGCCCATGCCCTATACTAACCTCTTGAGGCCCATGCTCACCTCTTGAGGCCCATGCTCTATACTAACCTCTTGAGGCCCATGCTCTATACTAGCCTCTTGAGGCCCATGCTCTATACTAACCTCTCGAGGCCCATGCTCTATACTAACCTCTTGAGACCCATGCCCTATACTAAACTCTTGAGACCCATGCCCTGTACTAGCCTCTTGAGACCCATGCCCTATACTAACCTCTTGAGACCCATGCCCTATACTAACCTTTTGAGACCCGTGCCCTATACTAACCTCTTGAGACCTGTGCCCTATACTAACCTCTTGAGACCCGTGACCTAAACTAACCTCTTGAGACCCATGACCTAAAATAACCTCTTGAGAACCATGCCCTATACTAACCTCTTGAGACGGATGCCCTATACTAACCTCTTGAGACGGATGCCCTATACTAACCTCTTGAGACCCGTGCCCTATACTAACCTCTTAAGACCCATGCCCTAAACTAACCTCTTGAGACCCGTGCTCTATACTAACCTCTTGAGACCCGTGCCCTTTAATAACCTCTTGAGACCCATGCCCTAAACTAACCTCTTGAGACCCGTGCTCTATACTAACCTCTTGAGACCCATGCCCTTTAATAACCTCTTGAGACCCATGCCCTAAACTAACCTCTTAAGAACCATGCCCTATACTAACCTCTTAAGACCCGTGCCCTATACTAACCTCTTGAGGCCCGTGCCCTATACTAACCTCTTGAGACCCATGCCCTATACTAACCTCTTCAGGCCCGTGCCCTATACTAACCTATTCAGACCCGTGCCCTATACTAACCTCTTGAGACCCGTGCCCTATACTAACCTCTTGAGACCCGTGCCCTATACTAACCTCTTGAGACCCATGCCCTAAACTAACCTCTTGAGACCCGTGCTCTATACTAACCTCTTGAGACCCGTGCTCTATACTAGCCTCTTGAGACCCATGCCCTATACTAATCTCTTGAGACCCATGCTCTATACTAGCCTCTTGAGACTCCATGCTCTAACTAGCCTCTCGAGACCCATGCCCTATATTAACCTCTTGAGACCCATGCTCTATACTAACCTCTTGAGACCCGTGCCCTATACTAACCTCTTGAGACCCGTGCTCTATACTAACCTCTTTGAGGCCCATGCCCTAAACTAACCTCTTGAGACCCATGTCCTATACTAACCTCTTGAGACCCATGTTATATACTAACCTCTTGAGACCCATGACCTATACTAACCTCTTGAGACCCATGCCCTATACTAACCTCTTGAGACCCATGCTCTATACTAACCTCTTGAGACCCATGCTCTATACTAACCTCTTGAGACCCATGCCCTAGACTAACCTCTTGAGGCCCATGTCCCGGATGGCGCTGGCCGGGGGCCCTATGAATACCAGCCCAGAGTCCTGACAAAGCTCAGCGAACTCTGCATTCTCGGACAGGAAGCCATAGCCAGGGTGGACAGCCTGGCAGCCGGAGATTGTGGCAACTCTGATGATCTGGTCTTGGCGCAGGTAGCTTTCCTGGGATGGCGCGGGACCCAGCCGGTACGCCTCATCTGCCTGACCAACGATGTTGACATATTTTGGTACAAGATTCAGATACATATCAACTTCCTTTCCCCTTCCTCCAACTACAACAAAATACCTCAAAAAGTGAAAAGAGGTTTCACTTAAAAAGATATATTTTTTAATTTCCAGACACAATTTCTTTTTATGTTGAGAATAATGAAATATTACCAATAATAAGTGTTTTTGTTTAACTCGTTATTAACACTTAACTCTAATATGCACGCAGTATAAATATCAAGCTCATTTAGTCTGGTTTTCTGGCGACATCAAGTTAAAGCCGTGAAGGTGGTTTTTTCTAAATGGTTTCCCACCGTCCTTTCGAGCAAACCGGTTACCTTCTATTCCTTACAGATCAGTGTAGCCCAAATGGTTTCCCATCGTCCTTTCGAGCGAACCGGTTACCTTCTATTCCTTACAGATCAGTGTAGCCCAAATGGTTTCCCACCGTCCTTTCGAGTGAACCGGTTACCTTCTATTCCTTACAGATCAGTGTAGCCCAAATGGTTTCCCACCGTCCTTTCGAGTGAACCGGTTACCTTCTATTCCTTACAGATCAGTGTAGCCCAAATGGTTTCCCACCGTCCTTTCGAGTGAACCGGTTACCTTCTATTCCTTACAGA
>CABFOV010006825.1:8150-32165 GCA_902141375.1 Timema poppense | reverse complement strand
ACATACATACATACATACATACATACATACATACATACATACACACACACATACACACATACATACATACATACATACATATATACATACATACATATATACATATATTAAAGAGGACTGAAACATTAAGTAGACATTTAGCTTTCATAACTGCGATAGGTATTCTACATAAGATATCGTTAAAAATCAGCTAGTTTCACATATTTTTTATGTAAAACTTAAAATGTACGATTTTTCAGCCTGTAAGGACATTTTTCTACCTTTCGAATACATTTTGGAGTGAACCATATTTTTAAATAACAAACCACTTATTAACCAATATTGGGTGTTTGGAGGTCTGTTTCAAGTCTAACCGGTTGGATAGAAGGCGCCTTATTAAAACGCCAATATTGTTCCAGAGACTCACAGTAACGGAAATAATTATGTGCACAGTGTTAGAAAAGGTTTGGTTAAAGTATTTGACGCTCATGATAAAACCTAGCGTTGAGATAAATTAATATAAAGTTTATGTTTTAGTAAAAGCGAAGAATTATGAAATGGCACCACATTTTGAAATTGAAATATTGATTTCAAATGAAATGGTCATTAGTAATCAAAATTTTTTGATACTTGTAAATTAAGTGTAAATATATTTGTACGAAACTCGGTATAGGTTGAATATGGTACTATATTATAATCTATTTGGACATATCAACTAATGATGTCCAAGAAAAAGTAAATAGCTTGGTCAAGGGGGTGAATAAATTTGAAAAACTTGATTGGCGTGGCTTTGTTGGACACAAAAAGTAATATAAAGCATTGAGCTGTACTTAGGACAAATAGCACCCTTTACAGCCCATTGTAGATATATATGATTTCTTTTAAATCTTATTTCTAATTTTTAAGCAATACCAATGCCCGATGTAGCCTAATGGTCATATATTAAAAAGCATTTTCAAATTATATTAACAAAAATTGATTTGTTTTGTGTTATAAAAAGATTTTTAAAATAAACACTAAAGAATTTTTTGTATAATAGTACACCTTGGTTAATTTGAGCATGAAAGGGAAGAGGAACTGATTATAAATTTTATTTCCTATTGAAAAGCTCTTCTTAAAATTAATATTTATTTATATTTATACTATATTATAGCTTTGTCATTGTTTTAATAGTTAAAGCTTATTTTTGTGATTATGTTAAAGAAATATTATTATTAGCACCGCGTATTACTACCCGTTCGGGTTATACGCATTAAAGAAATAAATTTAATTAGTTGTGTATTAGTAAAATTTAAAATTATATAAGCCAGATATATATTAAATCATTTAAATACACGAGTACCAACATTAATTTTGGTAAAAATCCAATTAGGTTACATTTTTTAAAATTTTTATTCATCCTATAGAAATATTAAATTTATGGTTCTGTGATTTTAATACTAGTTCTAGACTGTCAAAGATTTTTACTAGCAATTCTATTTTAGTTAGCGTAGCTCATCGATTTTGTTTAGAAAACTTGATAAATAGCTATTTTCGAAAGATTTGTTAACTTTTGCTTTGGTGTTTGGGAACAAACAATACAATCAAAATTATGTGTGTAGAAATGAAAACAAAATAATACTATAGTTGGGAAGTATTAATTCTTAGTAAGTTTTACAAAATATTGCCTGTTCTGTCCACCTTGTATACAGAATTTTATAATTTCACTAGTTGGTTTTTATAGTATGGTACTTTCGATTGAGACCTATAGCCTACATCGGTGGACACGCAGACTAGTTTTAAGATCATCTAGTCCGGCTTGTTGGTGACGGAAAGTTCAGGGTTTGAACTCATGCGGGTCTACTTAGACTGTTATTGTTTAGTTACTTTCCCACTCTCCCATTTCTCACAAAAAGTGTTCATTTGAGATAAAAGAAAAAGTAATGCTTTGATTTGGCATGTATTTCTGTGAAAAAAATTATCATAAATCAAAATTATATAAACCAGAAATGTGTCATAACTTTCCCTAACTCGAGAGGTTCCCTTAACTCTGAAGTGGTTTACAACAGCTAAAAGCTTCTGCCAGGACAGAACAAAATAAAAAGTAATAATAACCACAGCTAACAGGGTGCCTTTAAACTCGCTTCCCGAAAATAAGCTGACACTTTAAAACAAAAACGCTCACATACAGAAAATTCCATTATCTTAACATTATATTAACTGCTATGAAGGCATGAGGTAAATTTACGTTTTACGAACAAACCATTAAAACTTTTTTTCATATAGATTTGACCATTTGTTTGTTTATTATAGACACTTGATTTATTTCTACAGCCTCTTTGTTTTATGAGAGCGTAAAACAGAGTTGATTTTAATTAGATGCGAATTTTCTAATTTAAAGAAATAGCTGGTTGTAAACATTTATATCGGCACATGCGAGCCTTAATATAAATTCAACTATTTGTGTTGAATAATTTTCTTAGTGATGTTTTAGCAACAACCACGTTTATATAAATTTGAATTACTTAACTTTAATCTATTCCGCGATATGTATAGCTAGCCTTTCTTTTAACAAACTAAATGGTTAAAATTATCAAATATATTCAAACACTTTACTTCTTCTTTAAGTCTTCACTAAAATAACGTAAATTAAAACTTGTTAATTTAGAAGTTTACAAAAGAGAACTTATCCAAAAAAACATATTTATCAGCATGATAGTCTCAAGGACTAGCGGTAGTTAATATGATATTGTTCAAGGGCATGACAGACTCATTAAAAAAAATGAAAACAGTTTCACATCTAAGTGTAGATAAAATGTATCAACATGTCCCAATGGGATTAAAAACTTTTATTTGTTTTACGAATGTAAACAAGATTGATGAAAAGTAGATGAAAAAGTGTCATAGCTCTGAAATGTAAGTAAATATGTAGCTATAAACATATCTGTAGCCTTCTTAAGATGATTTAATTCACGTTTTAAATTGTCACAAAAAACATTCAATTACTATAATTGAGGATAGTTTTAGTAGTTTGAAGCTTCAGAAATTATATTTACATAAGAAATAAAGCTGTGTGAGGATATTTTCCTTCAATTAAGAGGATACCTTTGGTGTTCAATGAGTATTATCAAAATGTATGATAAATATTTAGAGATGTCAATAATCAATTCTCTCTGAGGTTTGTTTCAAATTAAATTTGGCGAAAAACATATAAAATGTTTATTATAGAACAAGATTAAGTTTTTTCTTTTAATTTGGGATTTTTAAACACAGCATACAAAAATTTTTTATTGATATTTAGAAATATTGGTTTAACTTAATAATTTTAACTGAAGAGTAGGCATACAATTAATTTACACATAGTAAAAAAAATAGTTTTCTAGTTTTATATCTTGCTTGGTTTGAGTATTGATACATCTATCTGCCTGTTGAGTTCTTGGTTGTTATATATATGTTAAAATGTCTATTTTGGGTATTAATGATGATGATATTTTCAAATTTTCTTCTTAATTTTTAATGACATGAAACCAAACTCTAATTTACGATACCAGTGAATTTTACTATCTCTCGACCTCTTAGAGGGAGCAGTAAGTAATTGTGATCGTAAAAACAAACAAAAAAAACTCGAGATTTTGTTAAATGTCGACGTTTCAGGACACATGAAGCCGGAAAATGGTATGTCACCATGTCGTCTGTATCTCGGATTAGAGCCGAAATTCAAGAACAATACTATACAGGATATTCCTAAATATTGTAAACTTTGTGAAACTTTATACAGGGTGTGCGAAAAAAGATCATATTATTTTCTTTTTTTTTTTAGCAAAGCGTATCAAAAAGTATACGACTAGTCTCTACTTTCAGATACACTTTGGGGAGTATTGTAATGTGCCTGATTTGCCCCTAAAGAATATTGGAGAGCATTGACAATAATATCGTCCTAATTTTATAAACGTATTTTATTTTATTTAAATAATACACTCTATTACGTGGCGCTTAAAGCACTTCTTCTTCCAAGAAGGCACAAGAGCAACTGTAAATGACGTCAGACTGCGTGACGTAGGACCTGTAAGGTCAAGATGACAATTTAAAGTTTTTATAAGAAAAGAAAAATAACTTCCTCTTCTCGAAAGATCGATATGCATTTCTAAACGGTAATTTGAGTCAGTTTCCTGCTCTCGGACATTCTACTTCCATCCAGATGTTTTTTTATATTCTATTTTATTTTTTCTAAACACAAGCTTCTCGAAACTTCCATGACCAATAGATATATATATATACGAAGGATGGTGCAATTGAAGGGCACTAGGAGACCAGTCCTTGATGTACTCGGACTGCAACTCCTGTCCGCGATTACTACGATCGTGTTATCAGCCGCCTCTCTAAATTGTTACGCTACGTGACATGATCAGTTTTCCGACCATTACAAATAGTGATTATTGAGTAAATAAATAGTATCAAACTTTACAAATGTGTTATTATTCAAGAACTCTTCAATTTGCGCTCGATCACGAGGCTATAAATACCAATTATATCATCAAAATACAGTACCGCTTTAATTAGTGCTCGACCACGGGCAATTATCAGCTAATTAAACGGTAATCTCTTCAATCGGCGTCCAACAGTGGAGCCCATAAAACCAGAACTTTACAATGTCTAATTCGTCATGTTATATACCCACTTTTTTTAATATTACCCGAATAGTAAATCTGATCTGTTGTTGATCTATTTAGTCGAAATCCCCACTGGTGGTCCCAAATTATTTCTTCTGCACATATAACTTAGGTCAATTAATTAATACTATTTGTTTTATGTGGTTTTTATTTCTAGCCTATTAGTAGGATAAATGGAAGAAAAATAATGACCTGACAAGGAAATAATATCAAAACAAATTATTCAGATGGTATATTGTTATAAAAAAATGTAGTTTTATAATTTATAAATGTCCACCATCTAATTATTTGGTGAAAATCCACCTTATTGGAAAACTACCGACAGAAAAAAAATTCCAATATATTTAATTAATGAACAATTATATAAACTAATGTTTCAAATAAAGATGATTTCTTATAAAATTATCTGCAAGAAAGCTTCTTAACAAATTTTGTCTAGATCCAACCCCTGAACCACAAACGAGGGTTGAAATATCAATAATAATACTTTCGTTTATGGAAATTAGCTACCGTGTACGGAATATTTTTTAGTATTTATATACATTCTGGATTTTAATTATCTTTGTTTTTGTTTTTACCTTGCTTACATAGTAGCTACACGCTTCTTTTAAGCTGCGGTATAAATACATTTTTTTAAATTCAGTTGTGCTACTTCAATTAATGTGAGGTGTAACTATAGATCCAGCCAGATATATGGAAGATCCGTGTGCTTTAATCAAAGATTTTTTAAATAATAGCAAGACATTTGTGGCAGTGGCTGAAAAAGGTGTGCAAATATTTCCAGTGTTGCTAATGCACGAAGTGTTTCCATCAATGTTAAGCCAGGTCAAAGAGTTCATACAGGCTGTAAGAAAGATTAAAGTGATAAAAGAAGGATTGAAACTTTAAAGAATAAGAAGATAAATAGGAATCATTCAAGCAGAGCTGCAGGCATTAAAATAAGATAACCTGGTTTTCTTGTTTAAAAAATATCCAACAATTTCCATTTTGAGTTGGGGGAAAAACTATTCCAAATCCGCTTCCCACCAATAACTTTAAGTAGGAAGTCATAACTGTTTGCTCAGATCAGGACAGCATCCTAAATATTTGCCATGAAAGAAATAACTAATGACTATTAAGTCCCTTAGGAAGAGTCAAAAAGACTATTTCAGATGTATATGCTACTCTGTTTATCATAGGGTATGTTTAACAAACTTCTGTAGAGGGAAAGATTTCCCAAAAATGTTTTCTTCTGAAATGAAAGGAGACACAGGAAATAAAGGTATACTTTTTAGAAAGGCCTGCAATCACCATCAGAATCAAAGCCTTCCGGAGAGTCTATGACATTTTTGAGAAGTGTGAAGGTGAACCGTTGTGCAACAATACAAAATCAAAGACAGATAACTTCCCTCTTGGCTAGGTTGACCATAATCCCGTGGGATTTGTGGGATGGGGGAGAAAGTCAAGTTTAAAAAAAAATCTGTCACACACACACACAAAAAAAAGTTTGTTTTTATAACAAAAAATGGGGAACTTAAAATCTTTCTTCACAGAACTCACACCAAAACTTTTAGGTGGATGTGGGCTACATTTCATGCTGCTCATACCATAAGTATTTTTCGGAGGAACTTACCTAGCGCAACAAATGTCAGTCTTTCAATACCTTGTCATAAAACGTATCATACACACTCCATGTTAATTTTTTCTTACAATTAGCATTGCTATAATTGATTCGACACTAAATCTACATAACACCTTAGACCACATGCTATTCATAATAGAAGATATTCTTTCCACGGATGCTGTACCTCCTGACAAACAAATAATAAACTTTAATATATTACAAAAACCTTCATCCGATAACTTAGCTCAGTCGGTAGCACGTCTGCCTACGGAGCTAAGGACCCCGGGTTCGATTCCTGGAATGGTCGAAAAAAATATCATTGGTGAAATGTGGGCTTACTCTTTCACAGTGATGAATTAACAGCTGGGGGACGGATGTTGTTTCTGTCCAAGATTTAATATTAGCGTAATTAATACATAGACGTATAATCTGAACATATTGTATGAAGCACTGCTAAAAAAATTGCAAAAATCCTAAAAATATAAATATTTTTGATTTATTACAGAAAATATTTTCACCCATCTATCAGATACAGAAATATTTGATTTATTCAATGCATACAACCTCCTCATACTGTATATTTATGATTGACACCTATATTTATGCAAATTTTAGAGTTTTTTTTAAAAAAAACGAGACGAAAACGGCAATTTTACTAAAACGACGGGGATGGCCGGGACATGACAAAAAAACGGGACGTATGGTCACCCTACTCTTGGTCGGGAACTTTCATACCACCTTGAGGCCAGCTCCTCTTTGCGAGGAACTTTGTGTACCCCCCCCTCCCCCCCGAGTCCAGCCAGTCTATACTGCAAGATGGCTCTCTTCCCCGGCCGAGCTGGATGACGTTTTCCACGTACCGCTCTCTCTGACTGTGGCCGGTCATGAACGAGCTTTCCCCAAGCGCTGGACGCTCAATCCAAGTTGGCTGGCGCTGAGGTAATCTGATCTACGGGAAGAAGAGCCACCAATGCACTGATGTGTGCGTGAGGTTAAGGAATGGACTATACTTTGCCATTACCCTGGCATTGGGAAGCCTGCTGGGATAAATTCGTGGATTGGATAGTGCTTGTGGCAAAAATTTTACGGGCTATGCATGAATACCAGCTCTTACTTCATAGTGATTGGATAACTACAAGGACTAATTCGGAAAATTAATTTGTTTATAAGATGGTGTTTATAGTAGTTATCATGGGATTGCAAGGTGTCGTCCTGCCTCCCTTACGTGTTTCTGGATTTTTAGCGTCTTAAGCATCTGCTGAAAAAGTCCTGCGATGGAACCTGCGGCAAAGATGAAGAAAAATGAGTTGGGGTCGGGAGAAGACCGACCACCCGATGAGGCCCGGGAAGTGACCAGCCCCAAATATGAATAAGATGTTAGAGCTTGGCAGAGCAATGACTATCATCGGGAAGCCTGGGCAGCCCGACATGACCAGTGAGATGGAGAGTCTCCACTAGTGGTGGCTCAAAACCGCTGATAGCACAAAGAAGCCTCCTGCCCCTGCAGGCAGCTGAGCCGAGTCTTTAGCGGCTGCGGCACCCTCGGGGACCACTAGGCCTGCCTGAGTGTCCTCCACAACTACCGGGGTGGTGGGCAATTTAGACAGAACCCCAGGCAAAACGGCCTTTCCTAGGGCCAACAAGTCTGCCAGCATGACCTCCCAAATCACTCAGGAAGTGTGTGCAAGTAGCAACCCCCGGGAGGAATCAGCCCTTATCAGAGCCGACAAATCCAGCGTGGGTGAAGCCAGTGGGGTCCCTTCAACTACTAAAGGTGAGTGTGTCGCTGTCGGCTGCCACCAAGAGTTGCTTTCCCTTCTCAGGGCGAGTGATGAACCAGCCCTTTCCAGGGTGGCCAGCATTACCTCCCCAACTACACGAGAGCACTAACACGAGCGAAGTCAGTAGGGCCCCTCCGACTACTGAAGGTGAGTGTGACACGGAGCCAGCGTGGAATCTGGTATCGCTTCCTCGGGCCTCGTATCGGGGATTAGTGCCAGCCTCTTACAATACGAAGGCAGAAATGCTGGTGTGGGCGAGTCCAGCGGGGCCACTCCATCTACTGGAGGTGTGCCTGCCGCTAATGCCCCGAAAGTACTGGAATACCTTTTCAGGGCCAACAGTCCACAAACTGGAAGGAAGGCGAAAGGTACCGCCAGCACTATGGGTGGAAACCTAATGCTGTCAACGGAAGCCCTGACCAGGAGGAGCCTAGCAGTCTTTCGCCAGCAAAGACCGCTGTAAGTGGTACTGACGTGAGCGTAATCACAAGGGTCTCAAAAAACCGCGTAAACACCTACACCTCCGCCAAGGGGTGTCAGTATGAAAGAAACGCTGGGCTTAGTTTTCTTCAGACTCGGAAGGCTGGGCCACACGCTTCGTGCGTGTTAACAGCTCGCGCGAGTCCATAAACGTTGAGGTACTGTCTTCAAGACCAGAAATCTCGTTGACGCGTGACGAGTCGAGCCAGGGATTCAATGATGACTCTGAGGGATTTCAGACCGTAAAACCACACTGAAGGGGTAAAGGCGCCATTTTTGGAAGCTACCAGGGTAGCAACTATAACAACTTAGGTGGTAGCTCTGGTAATGAAAGTGAGGCAAACGGTTGCCCAGGCCAGGGTGCACTAGCGTTGGGTAAAGGTGGGATTTGACGGAAACTTAAGGGTAACAACGAAAGCCGTGCCTCACCCCAACCTGGTACTAGTGGTTCAGGGCCAGCTAAAAAGCAAAGGGAATATCTCTCCCACCATCTTGTGTGATGTTGAACGAAAGTGAAGCCCTTATGAGTGCCAATGACATCCGAGCCACCAAAATTGACTCGCAAGGAAACACTCCAAAACAATGACTACCATCAATAGTTACCAGGGGATCCCAACATGACATGACCATGTCAAAGTGCGCTAAGGAACTTGGAGCTAATACCAATCTGTATTCCCTGAAGGACGGACTCAACATTCACGACACTACCACCACCACCACCACCACCACCACCACCGCCAAGAAGAACTCTGACCTAATGCAACAACTACTTAAGGACCTGAAACGGGAGTACCACACATACACACTCCCAAGAGACAAGTCAGTCCACGTGGTTGCTAAGGGGTTCCCCCCCATGACACATGTACGACAGTTCAGAACAAAGACACTGTTGACTAACAACACCCAGAAAGCCACACTCTTATCAACATTTCAGGGGATACTAGCTAAAACCAATTACAATTCTGACATCTACAAGCTTAAATTCATCAACAAAACTAGAGTTGGAGTTTAGCACTACACCCTCTCCTAAAAAAAATAGCACAATGCCACAAAAGTCAGAGGCTCAGACATATTAGAAACAATTATAAAAAAAACGGGGTGCGTCAAATGCCTGTCAACGCACGACACCCCAAATTGCCCCAAAAAAGAAAACATCCCTCAAGCACGATGTGTTGACTGTAGAGTAGATCAATTCGCTAACTATATTAAATGCTCCTTGTACAGAAAATTTCTGGACGAAAAAGATTCATCACACAATGCAAAGCAGGAAGCCATTTCTCAGCAAAGACTGATCCCCCCACTTCCACCAATCATAGGCAGGGATTTCCCTTCGTTTCCACAACGACCCAATCCAGTGCCCACAATGCACCAATTTGAAGTCACCTCCCCAAGCTGGTATAAGTGGCAAGCATTCACGGCCAATATAACTTTGGCGGTGTAACAGTCAACATGGCCCCACAACAAGCCACACGAGTGAAGACCTCCACAGCCTCCGAAATCAAAGAGTTGTTTAATTGTTTCAAGGGGTTCAACATAGCAAAATTAGTTAATCATTTTAACTCATAACTTACACAGCTGAGGCAAGCCAAAGGCACTTCAGACAGATTAATGGTATTCATAGAAGTTCTGACTGAATATTTCACCACAGAATGATGGACAAAAGGATGAAACTGACGAAGGAAATACTGTGCGTTTGTGTGTCAAACGCTAATGGAATACTTCAGCATGTCAGAGCATTAAAAGATTTATTCACTACATATATACTAGACACAGCTCTGATAAATGAAACCCATTTAAGCCCTACAAATAACATTTTATATTTACGTTTATGAAATTTACAGGTCAGATAGAATTAATAGACCAGAAAGGGGAACAACAGTCTTCACTAAAAGAAACCTCCAACATTATCAACATCAAATGAAAGACTTAAAAACACTGGAAGCTACAGCAGTAAACGTAGCACCAAGTGGGTGAGTACTCTATTTGCGGCCATATACAAACCGCCACAGGTGATATTACATACACAAGACTTGGACGAACTTACTCAAACAGGGAAAATAGTATTAGCAGGGGACCTAAATTCTAAAGATATGAACTGGAACAATAGGATAATGACTGCGAATGGTCAGACTATCAAGAACATGCAGACAACAATGGCTACCTAGTGATCGCACCAAATCAACTAACATTTTACCCTTCAAGCCACCTATAAGAAAACCCGATATAGTAGATGTAGGTCTCACAGACTAGGAACTACACCAGAAGACCTCACATTACTACCAGCCATCCACGCGAAAAATGGCGTGGCCTACAAAAGCTCGAAGAAAGCAGAAGCCATAACCACGACTCTAGAAAAGTAATTCATGCCAACTTAAAACCTCAAAAAACTAGCTTTGCCAGAGAAGCCAACTCAACAGTAAGGGAATATTTGTCCAAACCAAACAACACACAGACAGATGCTATCATACTTTTAGTACTCCCATCGACTATACAGGAATTACCTCTCAAAAAAGCTCTAGGACGCGACAATATCACAAACGAGATAGTACAACCCAAGGCAGTGAGTGTACAACTGACAATACTCAACGCGCTACTTTACCTTTGTCACTTCCTGGGCGAGTGGAAGCTGGCAACAATTATAACGATTCCCAGATCCGGAAAAGAACCGATGTTTCCACAAAACAGAAGGCCTTATAGTCTCCTTCCCACGCTAAGAAAATTATTTGAAAAATTATTCCTTAGAAGGATTAAACAAATCACTGAAAGATTAAAAATAATCCCAGAACCTCAGTTTGGCTCTACAAACAAGCATTCCACCACTCACCCACTATTCAATTTAATAGAAGATGCCACTTTGGATTTTGAGGAAAAATATTATCTGATTGCTATATTTCTAGATATAGATAAGGCTTTTGACAAGGTCTGGCACATTGGCTAACTTAATAAAATAATACAGCTTGGCTTCCCGTCTTGTTTCATACACACGGTCACCAGCTACATTTGTCTTAGAACATTCCAGGTTACAATGGAGGTTTAAATGTCTTCAACACATATAAAAAAGGCTGGGGTCCCCCAAGGTTCTACACTAGCACCTCACCTTTACAACATTTACGTCTCAAACATACCTTTAGACCCAAGAGTCGAAGTTATACAGTTCCCAGACGACACCATGAACTACGCTCAAGACGGAAATGTAGATTTCGCAAGTCTAGGAATACCAAGATATCTAGTAAAACTACAGGAATGGTTCACTAAATGGAGAATAAAAATAGATCCGGACCAATCACAGCACTAGAAGTGTCTAAAATGTTATGAAATCCACAATATCCCTTCACCCTATTTAACACAGAAATACCCATTCAGACAAGCCTTAAGTATCGAGGCATAATAATAATAATAATAATAATAACGTGAGGAAATCCCTTAAAACAAACAAACAATAAAGCGCTATGGCAATTCGTTCAACTATACCCACTACTAAAAGGAAACCAGTTAACAGAGTACACAAAATTAACTATATACAGATATGTTATTCAGCCGATCATACTATACAGCTGCGTAGCCTGGAGCTACGCATCATCACGCTTACTAAAGAATTGAAAACTATCCAAAACAAAATTCTGAGAACGATCACTAGGACAAACTATTACACCAGAACAGTCGACCTACACACAATGACAAAGAGCTGGCAACTACAGGAACTATACAAAGATAGAAACGAGAAATTCTATGAACAAGCTTACACACACAAATACAATAATAAGATCACACGGATACTACGACACAGACAATCACAGGAAATACAAAATTCCCAGGCTTGCATTGTGACTTGAAAAAATAAACTTAAAATAAAACAAAAAAATTATTAAATTATATAAAACAAAAAGATTTAGATGGGAAAATTCCTAGTTGAAAAACAAATATACACACACATTAATAGATGAATAAAAGAAATATATTATAAGCTAAAATTTATTTAAAATATATAAAACAAAAAATACCTAGATGGAAAAATTCCTAGTGGAAACACACACACACACACATTTCGGAATGGAGAATAGCCGAAAGGTGTAATTATCACCATGAAAAAATGCGATTCAGACCCGAGGAAGTCAGGTGTGTCTGCTGTTCCTGGAGACGACTACAAGAGAGCATGAGGGCACGACAACACCAATAGCAGGACGAGATCAGATAAAAAGAACAAATACTGGGATGGTCTGTAAGAGGTCTGCGTTGATTCTAAAGATGTCAACCAATAGTTGAAAGACGTAACATGCAGCCGGCTTCAGAGCAATACCTTGTAGTCTGTACCGTCTTGGGGACATATACAGCAACACACCAGAGAGAGGGAAAGCTCCCACTCTCCCTTAAGCCCGTGTGCCACTAGTCTGCTCTTTTCAGGGCCGTGCGAAATAGCCGTGGGACAACAAAGAGCATAACAACACTAATTTTTCTCAAACACACGCTAAAACAAACAAACAAACAAACAAGACAACTTTTCTAACTTAGAAGCCAACCCAGAGACATATGACATGGAGAATTATCATGGCGGAAACGGTTCATTCTCTTTAGTGGGCAACATAAGAAGAAAAAAATAATGAAGGAACACGGACAGAGCACAATCCTAGGAAACAATCACGACAGCCGACAGCAAAATACTATTAACTGGAAACTGAGACACAAACAAACACTGACGCACCCTAAACACTGACATACACCAACAAGAAACAAAGACTTCAATTTATTTTAACATTATGGATACACAATAACAAAAAGATCACTAAGAAAGCTAGAGACACAGAGGCCACCACGGGAGTAAGTTACATTAAAGATGGACTAAATTCAAAAATACCTCGATGCTTGACTTTAAACTGGTTCAAATATCCTCAAGGAAATTAACGAAGAAATCTACACCTACATTCTACCAAAAGACAAAACCGTTAAAATATTCATAAAGAGACTGCCACCAAACATGGACTCAGCAGACATAAAAGCTGAGCTAATCTACCTAGGCTACGCAATGACTGACGTGCACCGGTTTAGTCGAACGGCAGAAGCGACAAACACAGCCCAGACTATGACGCTACTCCCCACATTTTTGGTCTCGCTTGCTAATACCGAAGCCCAACCAATATATTTTGAGTTAAATATATCAACCAGACTAAGGTTGGGATATAACATTATTCCTCCTCAAAACATGACAAAGCAATGTCTCATCATGGGCACACAAATAACAATTGTTTGAACAAGCTCAAATGCGTGAAGTGTCTTGGAGTACATCTAACCCCTAACTTCCACAAGAAGGACAACACTACACCGGCCATAGTCATCAATTGCAAGGACCCACACACGGTCAACTAAGGTAAACGCCCTGTATATTTGCAATTGTTGGAGGCCAGACGCAACCAAAAGATCAGTACACAGACGTGACTCGCACAACCACCCTCACGTACAACGCCCCACCTGTCATTGGCCAGAAAAATCCTCCTATCCCGCGCACCTATAATGCTATCCCACCAAGCAATCAATCCCAGGACCATCAGACAAACAAAGAAGAGGCCGATGTTACGGTGGGATAAACACAACAGCAGCCACAACAAGAGGACCAGACTTAATAACTTTCTCACTTAAAGGAACACATCAAGCTCTTCAAGGAAATTAACATCAAAAAACCCCTAACACATTTCATGCCTTACCTCACTCGACTAAGGGAGGCTACTAACAAAACATACTAACTGATTATATTGTTAGAGGAAGCGACCGAATACTTTGCGACCAACGATGACTAACACAAACATAACGATGACGACAGATATACTTTGGGTTTTTATATGGAACGTGAACAGAATACTCACGCAAGCTAAAGAGCTAGAGGATACTTTCAAAACTTATTCAATATACATTTTACTGATATAAATTAGACACATTTAAACCCAGAAAAGAATATATACTTCTTTGGCTACACTATCTACAGAAATGATAGGCCTTGAGGCAAGGGGGCGAGACACGGCTATTATGATAAAGACCCATTTATCCCACTACCATCATCACTTTCAAAATCTCCTGAATATTGGAGCTACAGGATAAATGTAAATACTAGTGGTGGGAGTGTCCGATTCGTGGCCTAATACATACCCCTACCCAATAAACTACTACCACAAGACTAGGACGAAATCACAGACAAATTGTTTTTGGGGTGCTATCTCAATTCTAAGAACACAATCTGTAACAGCCAAGTAACCACCGGAAACGGACAAATACTCGCAGACCACGCCAACACACATGACAACGTATTTGTTGCCACCGACGACATGTAGTTGTGGAATCTTCAGAGATGTGGCAGAGGTGCATGAGATATTCCTTCCGATTTCTGGCTAGCTCTGTATGTGAGGTTTGCCTAAAAGAAAAGAAAGCTAGATCCCATTTTCTTACATGCTTACCTGACGATCATAAGGCAAAGAGAATAATTAGCAGTTTACTATTGTATGTGGAAAGATTATGCCTCCTACCCAAAACAATAACTTTTGTATCTCTAGCCGAACATTATAGTCACTTTGCTGTTGGGTATTTTCTTGAAAACAAAAGTTAAATTGATTCATGATTTAGAAAATATATCTCAATGGTGGAAGCTAAGATAAACAGAAAAATTGATGCCATGAGGTGTGACAATGGGAGTGAGTATGTGTCAAAGAGTGTTAAAGAGGGCTGTGCATCAAAGGCTATTATTTTGCAATGCACGATTGCAAAGAACCCTGGACAGAATGCAATCGGGGAATGCTACGAGCGTACTTATTATTTATTTTTTAAGGTAATAAGTTTAATTTTTAATAGTGGGATGGACAAATGTCTCTGGGGATAAGCAATTAACATATCTACTACCTGACGGTCATACACCTCCGAATATCTGGTTTGCGTTTAAACCAAACATAAACAAAATCAGGTAACTGTATTTTGATGCATAGTATATGCACATGTTTCAAAGGAAGATAGTTCTAGGAAATTGTATGAAAAGTCTAAGAAAATGTTAATGGTTGGTTACTGCAACAATGAATATAGCTTGTGGGATCCAGTAAAATAAATTTTAATCGGTGACCTATCTTTACAATTTGATGAACATCATTCCACCATGAACAATGTAGAGATTGTTTTATATGATAAGTCTATCAAGAAAGAATAGTCTCCATAAAAACAACAGATGCCCTACACACATAAAGATGAACCTGTGGATGAACCTATGGTTGGTAGGCGTTCTAGGTAGAAACAGATGCCTATATACCTCTATGAATATGAAGTGAGCATGATGATGGCGTTTTCTGCTAGTAATATATCTTCAGATTTACTTATGAGCTATATGAAACCATAAAATGGATAACAGTTATAAGGAGACGATAGCTGACTACACTCGATAAAAAGAAAATCTGGAAGATTTTGAAACCGCCAACAGTTGCGACAACATTGACACAAGATGGGCTTTGGTTGAAAAATTAGTCAATGGTGAACAACATAAGAAAGCAAGAGTGGTAGCGAGAGGGTGCCAACAGCCTACTCTGGAAAGAGAGGATGTCTACGCCCCTATTGCCAGAATGATTATTCTAAGTACGTTGTTGGCAATTGCAACTGATAAATATATCCAAATACATCAGTTAAATGTTAAATCCACATTTCTTAAGAGTGACCTGAAGGACAGTGTCTATCTGAAGCCACAGGATGGGCTACGTCAAAGTCCTGAGTGCTGGAATGAGTGTATTAATAGTTATTTGAATAGATTATATTTTATAAGGCTTAACGTGGATCCTTTACTTTATTTGTGTCTATGATATTATTTAAGTATTAAGTTATATTAATTATGTAAATAATGTGAAGAGAAAATTAATGACAATTTTAGAGGTAAGAGATTTAACTACTTAAACTAAAATAACATTTTTAGGTTTTGAGATTGAGAAATGTAATGGATGGATAAATATTGGCCAAACTATTTTGATAACGGAAGGGATTGGTCATTTTGGTATGAGTGATTGTAAAATGTCAAAAATTTCAATGCAGCCTAGATTTAGTTTAGTGAAGGGAATTGTAGGTGATTTCAAGGTGACGTACAGGGAATTAATTTGTAGTTTGATGTATATTATGTTGGCTACAAGGCCAGATTTATGTTTTGTTGTTTCGTATTTTGGACGCTTTTGGAAATTGTTATAATGATACTCATTGGAAATATTTGAAAAGAGTAATTCAGTATCTTATATTTACAGAATTAATATTTGGTTGAACTTATGACAATAATGTTGTTAAAGATGAGTATATTAAACCATACATATTTTCTGACTTTGCAAGTGACATAAATGACAGAAAGAGTGTATCCGGATCTTTCAAAAAACTAATGATATAATTTGATATTCCAAAAGTAGTTGCTTTAAGTAATTGTAAAAATGTTTGGCACTTTCTGTCTGTATAGCTGAATATTTATTTTTGGGTCAACTTTTGGAGGTTATTTGTAGGTCAGTTTATCCAATATTGATTTATGAAGACAGTTAGTGATGTATCAAGGTGGCTTTAAACTCATGAGATCAAACGTATTAAAACAATGATGTAAAACACCATATTGTTGAAGATATGGCTAAAATTGGTTAATTTAAAATAGAATATTTATCAAAAATTGATAATAAATTAGCATAAAAGTTAACAATAGCTTTTTCTGTAGCTAAATTTGAATGATTTTATGAATTTTTTAAATATTGTAAAAAGTTTAATTTTCCTTGCACGTTAATTTTATGCTCTATATTAATTAACATTACTGTTAAATTAATGGGAGGTATTGAGTACTAAGTTTAATTTATTGCACTACAATTTGGTAGCGTGGTTTGGCAACGCTGTTCTGGTTGCATAATATTTTATACTTTACGTTGTAGTTTTTCTAATTTATTTTTGTTCTCATGATGTATTTTTCTATACACTAATAAACTACTATTAGTAACAGCGAGTATTGATTATTCACGATCCTCGTTATAAGAAATATGTTGGTTTATGGTGTTCTGTTTTTGAGGTGTGTGTGACATTGGTGAGGGGTGTGGTGTTTATAAGGGTGTAATGTTTGTGAGGTTGTTGGTGTAGGTGAAGTGTGAGCTGTGTTAGAGGCGTGTGGGGTTGGTGAGTTGTGTGTTGTTGGTGAGGTAATTTTTGTGAGGTTGTTGGTGTAGGTGAAGTGTGAGATGTGTTAGAGGCGTGTGGGGTTGGTGAGTTGTGTGTTGTTGGTGAGGTAATGTTTGTGAGGTTGTTGGTGTAGGTGAAGTGTGAGCTGTGTTAGAGGCGTGTGGGGTTGGTGAGTTGTGTGTTGTTGGTGAGGTAATTTTTGTGAGGTTGTTGGTGTAGGTGAAGTGTGAGATGTGTTAGAGGCGTGTGGGGTTGGTGAGTTGTGTGCTGTTGGTGAGGTGTGCAATGTTTGTGAGATTTGTGGTGTTGGTGATGTTTAGGTGGGTGAAGTATAAATGTGTAAGGTAGATCATACACATTTTGCTAGGCCTACAAAATAAAATAGAATAGTAACCATCATATTAGTGCAACTACAATTACTATTGTGATATTACAAAATAATTTTGTAATGTCTACAAAAATACTGTTGTCAATATTTTTTTGTCTATTCAAAAAGTATAATTTGTGAGGTATATTTTGATTAAATAATTTTGAAAACCACACTATTTTTTAACCTATACAAAGGAGTTTTTTCTGTGTGACTTAAAAACAGAGATATTGGTATATAAAGTTTTTGTTTAACTCCATTATAGCCACTGTGGTGTATTTGGAGGAAGTGGTACTTATCATAAATAGGGAGTTACAGCAATGGGTAAAATTAAAATCTTGTAAAAATGTTGTGTACATAGGAGAGTTTTTGCTGTTGACCTGGTATCAATGAAATACATGACAATAAGTAAGTACTTAAAAACCGTTTAGCTATGGATAAAAGAGAGAACTATTATGATCTAAGACTATTTACATTTACATACGTATCAAATTTTTTTTCTACGGTTATTTTTGGAAAATATGTTTAGCTTGACATTTTGTGTAAATATTAGGACTAGTCAAAATAAGCACAAATCTAACTAATAATAAAATTAAAAAGCTCATTTTCCATCGATTTGCAGTACATTTAGTGGGATTACATAAATTGGCCTATCAGCTGTTAGATCTACTCCACTCCAACCACCATTTTTGTTTAAGAAAAAACCCACCTTGGTGGCGTAGTTGGCTAACTCGATAGTCGTGTTAAGCTCGACTGCTGGGGACGGGGAGATCGAGGTTCGAATCTCGGTCGGGTGAACTGGGGGTGGTTTTTCCTAAATGGTTTTCCATTCTACCTCCACGCAAATGCGGGTTCACTTAATCTAATTCAACCTTCATAATTCCTATTCCATTAGCGTAATTAGTACTTAAAGCGTATAACCCGAACGGGTAGTAAGACGTGGTGCTAGATAATGATAATAATAATGTTTAAGAAAAACCTCTCAAAATCGTTTTCGAACTCAACCTTGGTCAGAACCACTTTGTCGAAATCACTCGAAACCAAGAGGTAACCAAATCAATCGTAAACTCAACTTATGTTCGATATGTCCATGTCCATCTCAAATCCGGTCCTAATAAACCAATCTACTGTGACAGGTTTTTGGTAAAATGTAAATAAAATATATTTACTAGAACGATTCAAATAATATCCTAGAAAATATAAAGCAAAAATGGAAGCCTTTATTCAATTAAATTACAGTCGATTCTAACCTTGGATAAAACGGTTAAATATAATTTGTTATTTAAAAAGAATGAAAACTAACTTTGGTTCACAGCGTTTATTTCTACAGAGAATTGTCTATGTTACTTAATTTTGGAGCGTTCTTATTTCAACCCACCATTGTTAGGCCTATGCATTTTGTATCGATTGAGAACGTTGGACCAGGAAGATTGGTGACCAAATGTAATTGATCAAGTCCAGACAGTAACGATCAGAAAGTTCAATAGCTAGTAGAGCCGTCACATAAAACAAACAAATCTAGTGTACACTTTAAATGGTTCGGTGGGCTCAGTGCTTTTACCGAAAAAATAAAATTAAATGCTTTAGTCAAGTACGTACATTTTATGTACCAATTGGTAAGTTTCTATTGTAGCAAATTAATATTAAACGAACTAAATTTAAATCTATTTGTGATCTATTTTTCACTAGAGTTACTGAACAGTTAAGACATAATATCTGATGACATATAGGGTAAGGGATCCTATTATGAGATAGTGCCCTAATATGAGACATGGCAGTATCAGGTGAACAGGCAAGAGCACTCTAGTGGCAAGTGGCCTACCTAAGAGGTGCCCCTTAGACCTCATAGAGGGCAGTTGAAGACCACGCCATCTTTGACTGTTATATCAATAAAAAAAAGACCACGTATTCTCACTCATTCTGAAGTTTTTGTTGATTGTTTTCAGCACAAGTTTTTGGAGGCAAGGTAAGTTATTTGGTATCATTAAGTCATATAAAAACGTTCAGTATTTATAGTAAGGAACAACGTAGTGTCATTAGTTTTGATGCTTTTTGTTTTTCTTCCATTTTTTGCCACACAATGTTTCAGTATGCATTTCCTTAATATGAGATATTAGGGGTTCTCTTATTTGAGTAATATCTCATATAAGGAGCCACTTCTTTTCACACTTTTGTTAGACCTCTGTTGATTGTCGATGCCTTATTTTATTGTTGTATAAATTATCGCCTCAATAATATACAACATACAATAATATAGAAATAATAATATAATATACAATATTGTTGTTTTGCAGATTCCACCTACAAAGGATAAGAAGAGAAAGGTGTGGGACAAGGAGGCTATGGCCGAAGCTGTGACTGCTGTTCGAGAAAATAAAATAGGTTATTTGAGAGCTTCAAGGATGTATGGTGTTCCCAAAGGTACGATTTAGAGGTATGCCAAGGATTCAAGAAGTATTGGCGAGTTATTGAATGTTAAGTTGGGAAAGAAACCTGTACTCCCACAAGTACTGGAAGAAAAATTGGTACAATATTGTGTACAGATGGATGAACGTTTCTTTGGGCTCAGGAGGAGCGATATTAAAAGGCTCGCGTTTCAACTTGCTATCCAAAATGGACTGAGCCATCCATTCTGCCTTGGAAAGGAAGCAGCCGGCAAGAAGTGGCTTCGTGGCTTTTTGGGTAGGCATCCCCAACTTTCTGTGAGAACACCGGAAGGAATATCCTCTGCAAGGTCAAAAAGATTTTCTCGTGAAAACGTGGATTCTTTCTTTGACATCTATGAAAAAGAATTCGATAAAGTTTAACCTCACCGTGTCTTCAATGTTGACGAGACTGAGGTCACTGTGGTCCAAAATAAAAAAAACGAAATTTATTTCCCTGAAAGGGAAAAAAGCTGTAAGTTGCATAACATCAGCTGAGA
This sequence comes from Timema poppense, assembly GCA_902141375.1. Lineage (NCBI taxonomy): Eukaryota > Metazoa > Arthropoda > Insecta > Phasmatodea > Timematidae > Timema > Timema poppense. The sequence goes on along the minus strand of CABFOV010006825.1, from coordinate 11,239 downwards.
GAGGTAAGCTGATTACTGTTGTCACGTGCATGAATGCTACTGGAGTATTTGTTCCTCCAATGCTGATTTTCCCTAGAATAAACATGACCCAGACGCTGATGAATGGGGATCCTTCAGGATCTATTTGGGGCTGCCATCCATCTGGGTGGATCCATATGGACCTTTTCACAAAATGGTTTGTCCATTTCATAAAGTTCACAAAACCTACTGAGTCTGATCCTGTTCTGTTGGTATTGGATGGACACTACAGCCATACAAGAAATGTTGAGGTGATTGATATGGCTCGGAGCTCGCATATTACCATCATCTGCTTGCCCCCACATTCCACACATAAGATGCAGCCGCTAGATGTGGGCTTCATGGGTCCTCTTAAGATGTATTATTCTCAGGAGATTGAAACATGGCTGCGTAATAACCCTGGGAAAGACGTCACGCACTACCAAGTCGCAGAGATATTTGGGAAAGCTTACACAAAGGCTGCAACTATGGCTGTCGCAGAAAAAGCCTTCCGAAGAACTGGACTTGTTCCATGCACCAGAAATGTGATTGTGAATATTGACTTTGTGCCTGATGATGAGTCAGAGGATATGCCCGATCCACATGTTCCTGCACAAGGTACTGGGTCTCCAAACAGTGGATCGAATCCAGGAAACCCTCTCATCGAACCATCTGATATTTCCCCGGTACCTTCTAAACCAAATTCATCGGGAACTTCATCTCGTTCAGGTTCTGCTGCTGTAGTTACCACCTCCCCTTATAAAAATACTTTAATGGAGAAAGCAGCAAAAAAGGCGGAAAACCAGAAGAAGAAGCTTGATAAAACAGGAAATAAAACCACTGTCCCTGCAACCAAGATTGCAACCTCTGCAGTTTCAACATCTAAAACCAAAAGAGTTTCCGTGTTTTCCTCTGAAGCTTCAGCTTCTAAGAAGAAAGCTAAAATAAGTATCAAACAAACAAAGAAGAGGTGACCTAAACAAGCTCCATCCCCACCCAGTGAGTCAAGCACTGAAGATGACGAAGAGCCACCCCTACATTATTCTGAGTGAGTACTGTGCAGTGGTTTGGTTTCAAAGGACCGTGGTGGGGAAAAATGGAGAAAATGTGCCAGCGTTTTCAGTGGTGTCATGAGGAATGCTGTGACAAGCGAGATTCCATTTTCTTGTGTGGCACATGTCATGACATTTGAACAATCCTTTCAATTACTGTTGCAATATTTCAATCTTGTTTTGTGAAGAGAAAGAATTCATTGCTTGGAATAGATTTAGATGAAGAAACCACTCTTCAAGTGTGCTTAGTTTCTCATGTGTTTCTTACTTACAATTTTGTTCAAATAAACACTCATTTTAGGAAACTGTGTTGGAAACCTTTTATTTTGAAAATATTAAGGCATTACGATTTCAAAAACTAAATTACTGTAATATAAAATGGTTCTCATATTTGAATCCCTATGTGTCTTATATTAGGAACACCTTTTCCGAAATCATTCATATGCCAGTTTTGAATAATTTTTTTTCCCTTGAGTTGTATTAAACATAGAACAAATTTCAAATTGGATATTGTTAGCCAGATAATGTATGCTTATATGTAATAAATGGTGCAGAAAAAATTATCCATTTAAAGGTCAAAAAATGACTCCAACAAAAAGTATCTCATAATTGGGCCCTTTGCCCTAAATTTGATCCCAAAGATTTAATCTTGACACTTTTATGAAACATTTTAAACTATTTACTATCTTGGTTCAACTTATTCTACTTGTAATACTGAGAACTGCAACGCATCAGCCATTAAGGTTGAAATACTAACGTTTATTAGATTAGAATAATAATAGTATCTTCAAGATATGATATTTTAAGGTAAGGATGGCATGACATGTAGGGCGACTGGAGAATCTAGAGCCGCGTTCAAAGTATTGACTGGCAAATCCAATGGGAAGAGACCATTGGGAAGACCTAGATTCAGATGGGAAGATAACATTAGAATGTACCGTAAAAGGATAGGGTGTACTGAGGTGGACTGGATAGAACGAGCTCAAGATATGGATAGGTTGTAATGAGGTGGACTGGATAGAACGAGCTCAAGATATGGATAGGTTGTAATGAGGTGGACTGGATAGAACTAGCTCTAGATATGGATAGGGTGTAATCAGGTGGACTGGATAGAACTAGCTCAGGATAGGATAGGGGATAGGTGGCGAACTTTTGAGTGCAGCATTTAACTTACGAGTTCCTAATGCCATAGAGTAGGTAAGTAAGGGTGCATTTCCTTTATTAAAAGAAATATACTATATTTTTAAATAAATCTATCTTTTAATTTTCTTAGAAGATATATAATTTAATCCACAAAAGAGATAAAATTGTGAAAATTATTCATTCCGATTCTTTTATTTCTTTAAATGGATCACTTACAAAATGTTTGCCAAACGAAGCAATATAGATGAATTGAGAACTATGGGTTAAGAGTAATGAATGGGTAAGTAGGTATGCATTGTGAGCTATGCAGTACGAACTGTGCATTCTAAGATATGCACTGTTAGTCTTAACTTTGAGTCAGTCATATTTAATCTCGTCTAGATGGAATCAATTCACTCGGCAAGGTAGGATTCTCACAATATTAATAAAAATAGTTATTAAAATTGGATTAAGATATGTTCTTGTAACTCAGTATAATTTTTGGCTCATGAACATATATGTCTGCTGAGAACTTTACTTTTTTTAATCACCGCATCGACCTGTTCAGTCTATATGAATGTATGATAGTAATTATCATACATTCATATATAGCCTATGTAGGGTAATTATTACCCTGATTGTGTAGGGATGAGGACGGAAGCATTTTAGTGGTAATTTACCCGTATTTTCATGGAAGGAGAGTGGAAAACCATTTAGGAAAAATAAACTCATTAAACCCAGCAGGGATTCTTAGCCCAATCTCCCCATAATCAACAGGCTAGTTTAAATACGGAAGTGATGCCGCAACATTTCCATGTCTACTCCGGTCTTCGTTTAGAGTCTGACCTGAAACAGGCCTAAAAGCAGGACATCAAGCAGTGAGTTATCTACCCCCCCCCCCCCCCCCCCCTTCCCCCC
>CABFOV010006824.1:20743-32166 GCA_902141375.1 Timema poppense | reverse complement strand
GACCTCGCTCCATGTTAATATCGTTACTACAGTCTTACTAGTAGTTCTGTGAACAGTAGACTTCGCTCCATGTTATTATCGTTACTACAATCTTACTAGTAGTTCTGTGAACAGTAGACCTCTCTCCCTCCATGTTATTATAGTAATAAATAATTACTCTTATGAGGTAAGGCTGAGGAAGGGAGAATTTTAGAACTAATCTACCCGCATTTTCATGGTAATGAGAATGGGAAACCATTTAGTAAAAACCAACCTCAATAGACCTGACCAAGATTCCAACCCCAATCTTTCCATCTTCAGCAGGCCAGTCTAACACAAGGGTGACGCCTCAGACTGTTCGTCCCCTGAAGCGGACGAATAATTATTTTAAAATATGACATTAATTAAGAGTTTTCAGGCCGAAGGATGGCTTGATAGGCCTTCTCATCCGTCTTTAACAGCGCGCACACTCGGTCCTTCGACTGGTTAATGTCGCCCGCCCGCTCCATTCGAGAACCACATTAACTAGGAAAGGTGTGAGTAAACGCTTGGGTTTTCCTGTTGCCTTTAACACTAAGTTTATATGAACAAGCGGTAAAATGCCTACAAAGTTTGTCGGAAAAGTATCTCATAGCATGCCATTGAGGGATCGTTTACTTGCCTCAATCGACATGGAAATGACGAGTTTGATAACCATTCGAAAGAAGTTGTGCTACGAATATTTATCGCGCTGCAAAAATGTGTTTATATCCACCAGATTTGAATTCGCAAACTTCGAGGTCATGAGGCGAACACATTACTCCAAGACCACCGAGGTCGCAAATATTATTTAGTACCTGTATGCCACTTATCTCATCAATGTCTTATATGGCAGTTCTTTCATCAAATATCTGTATAACAGTTCTCTCCTCAAAGTCATGTATAACAGCTGTTATCTCAACTAGGCCTTGCATGTCAGTTCTTTCCTCTAGGTCGTGTAAGGCTCTATGACAGTTCTTTCCTCTAGGCCCTGTAAGGCTCTATGACAGTTCTTTCCTCTAGGTCCTGTAAGGATCTATGACAGTTCTCTCCTCAAAGTCATGTACAACAGTTATCTCAACTAGGCCTTGCATGGCAGTTCTTTCCTCTAGGTCCTGTAAGGCTCTATGACGGTTCTTTCCTCTAGGTCATGTAAGGCTCTATGACGGTTCTTTCCTCTAGGTCGTGTAAGGCTCTATGACGGTTCTTTCCTCTAGGTCATGTAAGGCTCTATGACGGTTCTTTCCTCTAGGTCGTGTAAGGCTCTATGACGGTTCTTTCCTCTAGGTCATGTAAGGCTCTATGACGGTTCTTTCCTCTAGGTCCTGTAAGGCTCTATGACGGTTCTTTCCTCTAGGTCGTGTAAGGCTCTATGACGGTTCTTTCCTCTAGGTCATGTAAGGCTCTATGACGGTTCTTTCCTCTAGGTCATGCAAGGCTCTATGACAGCTCTCTCCTCAAAGTCATGTACAACAATTATTCCATCTAGGCCCTGCATGGAAGTTCTACATCTAAGTCCTGTAATGACAGTTCTCTCATCATTCTCATCACATGACAGTGAATTAGACGATGGTAAAAAAAATCTCTGTCATGGTAATTTGAAAAATAAAATTTAAACAAAAACGTAAATAATTTATCATTTTCATGGAATGATTTGCACAGTTATGTATGGCTTGAATAAAATACTGACCCAGGCCATAGGCTGGAAAACAGTGATGGATGTAAAGCTATTAGTCTTGAAAAATAAAGTGTTATTATGTTGGGGGGAGGGGTGGGGAAATCCAATTAATATTATAAACAAAAGCGATAACCTAAAAAATTACGTCAAAAGCACGCTAGCAAAATATTCACATCATGCAGATGGCATCATAGAGTATGTTGACTTGGTTTTATTAATGTCGTGACGTAATAAAGTTTCAGGGGTTCACAACATTCTAATGAACACATGTTTTTTTAAATTAATTCAATTTAACATCGCGTCTTACTACCCGTTTTGGGTTGTACGCTTACGTACTAATTACGTTATTGGGTTAAGAATTGGGAAGGCTGAATTTAGAGGAAGTGAACCCGCATTTGCTTAGAGGTAGAGTAGAAAACCATTTTGTAAAAACCACCCCCAGTTCAGCTGAACGAGATTCGAACCTCGATCTCCCCGTCCTCGGCAGTCTAGCCCCACACGAAACTAGTGCATTAGCTTACTACGCCACTGGGGTGGGTGACACATGTTTTAAAATATATTATTAAATAGTTTTGCTCAGTAGAGAAGTTAAGAAATTCGAGCTCCAGGCGGGAGTTATTTAAATGTTTTACCCCACTCACTTCTCTCCTTCTTTTAATTTTGTTTATTAATAATCGGAATGTTTGGAATTACGATAAAAGATATGCTAATTAGGTTTATTACTGATGGTCTTAGTCACCCCTCAAATTTCTACTAATATGAAATTAAATGTCATGAAAAATAAAGGTATTATATCATTAAGTAGTAAATTATCAACATAGTTAAGTAATTACAGCTAGGGGTTGTTGGGCACCCGAAATTTCGGGCAATAAATCGGGTATCTGAAAGTTCCGGAATGTCGGGCAAGTATTTTTATGCCCGTATTTCGATCGGGCATCTCAAGAACTTGGTAAGTAGGCCCTATATACCATGTTAGCGCTAACTTCTAATTCAAACTTTAAAAGAAACAAAAATAGTGGTTTAACCAATACTCATGTAGTTGAATTATTTCAATTCAACTAATATTAAACAAAGGTAAGTATTATTTTTTATTAATTCATAAATTATTATGTTTGCTTTCAATAAAACCACGATAACTTTTCTCACAGGTTACAAGTCTACAACATAGCGAAATCAAGATTCCTACGATTTAATTTTCTCTTTCAATGTCAACAACATAACAATTTCAACATTTCCACATTGAGATCTTTAGGCCCTAAACTTGCAAAAACTTAATTCAAATTAGTTTTCATTATATTTCTTTAATTTATAACCATTAGCCAGATTTATTAGGAGATAAATACAAAAGTACGCATCAAATGAACATTAAATAGGAAACGGCCATTTTGTTTCACGTAAACAGGTTATCGATTTATGTATGTCCCAAGTTTCTTGCATACTGTATCTTTTATATTTTTAAAGATATTTAATTGCAGTTAAGTAGTTAGTAAATTATAATTGTGCTATAAAGTAAATAAATACTATTTATTAAATGTGTGTGTTAGATGAAGGAAGCAATTGCTCTAAGGAAATGTAGAAATGTTATTCTCCAACATAACTTTAACAAAGCAAAGCGAAATCTGCTCTAGTATTAGCTATAAATTCTTAAGCATAAACTAACCATTAAAAAAAAAATCAAATGTGATTGTTTTAACTCGTAATTTGAAATTTAATAGGTTTGTGACAAAGTTGTTTCTATCTTCTTTTTTTTTTAAATTAGACTGCTAAACTTATGATTTGAAATTGTATAGGCCTGTGACAAAGTTGTTTGCAAAATGAAATTCCCGTCCGAATCTGCCCATGCCCAAGTGTAATTTTGTATTGCCCGCCCAAACCCGCCAGATACAAATATTTGCTGCGCGACCATCCCTAAATTATTAATTATTGTAATCTTTGTTACATTCTACTTGAGCTGTCATGAGTGTCCTCTAAGTAATGCAGTAGTTTGATATATTGTTCTCGCAATAGATTTGATTGCCGATAACAAATATATTGGTGTTTAATACGTTTATTTTATATCCTTGCTTACTTACACAATAACATTAGGAGTTTGAAATATAATTGCATCACTTTAAAAAGTACTCCACCTATCACCATCTTGAGCTGGATTTATCCAATACCTCACTACACCCTATCCCTATCCTGAGATAGTTCTATCCAGTCCATCTCATTACACCTTATCCCTATCTTGAGCTAGTAATATCCATTCCACCTCACTACACATTATCCTGGAAATCTATATAATGAGAAAAAAAAAGTTTGACGAAGATAATGATAGAAGGCAAGGATGTAGAAGGGGGTTGTCCCAGGGGGCCTCTACCCCCCTTGAGTTAACTGGAGCCCCTTGGAATGTGTTGGGCGCCCCCTTAAAGGGGGGGGGGTCCACAAATACATATAAAATCTAATGTTTAATATATTTACTCTTACTACTACAGTTTTAATTGTATATGCCATCAACCAAATATTAATTAATTAATATTATAATATTCACCTTCAAGACACACCTTGTAAAACTTCCGATTGTAAAACTAGCTCTGTCAACATTTCAAATACTGTACCTCTTTTCTCATACATTCATATGGTACTAAAACAAAGCATATTTCTCGGAATGGACCGAGTATGTGGGGTCCTAGAAAATGAGGATTTTTTTTTTGCTATCACCTGTAAGATCCTACTTGAGGAATCATCCTAAGAAATGTATATTATGTAAATAGGTTTACTAAAATTCCCCCACCCATGATCTAAGCATGCATACTTACCTAAAACATTATTTGTTGGCTATGGAATGTTTGAAAGAAAGGGCAGGAGGGCGTCTGAACTCCCCATAGAATTGGTTAATGAACCCCCCATAGAAAAATGTGTTTTTCTCGCTCTTGATATAAGAAGATGTGGAAGGGAGAAATTCAAGAGGGAGACCAAAACTGGAGTACATGAATTAAGATAACGGACGATGTTGGCATTAGAAGGTACAAAGATGTGAAATATTTGGCCTAGGAGAGACAAAATTAAAAAACTGCATCAAACCAATTGAAAGCTAGACGATAAGGAGGAGGAGGAGGATGAGGAGAAAAAAAAATTTCGTCTGCAAAACATCGATGTTATAGAACATAAAACACATAAAAACATAGGTTTTTTTCATATCAAGTTTTCGCATAATCGGTCAAATTGTTTCGTCTCTATCCCGAATTGCAGATACGTAAATGGCGTCAGAAAAAAAACACTTTTTAGGTTTCTGAGCTTCATGTAACGTCGAGATCCATCAAAATCTAGAATTAGATATTTTTTTATGACCACAATAGTTCTTATCACTAAAGTGTCGATAGAAAGTAAAAGTGAACGTCATTCGATTCGTGATATCGCAAGCCAAGGAAATAGTCGGCTACAGCCAACACAAAGCACCTTCAACAACTTAATGACTCAATACGAAACCATAAATGTTAAAATAACGCATGGATAATATTATCATTAACTACTAATCAATATTATTATATTTAAAAACATATTTGTTTTGAAAATGACGCACTTTAATTGTTATTAATTATAGTAAGTATTATTTGACATTTAGGAGGGGTCATGACCGCCAATATGCTTCCTCCTTATTTCCCCTTGATTATGTGTACCTGTTTAAAATCCTTAATTATGCTCAGCTAACGTCTCAAGGTAAGCGTAGGCCGATCAGGGTTATAAGCAGACCAATCACTCGAGACTTGAAAGTGGTCCAGAGAGATAGACTAAGGTAACCGCACATTAGTGCGTATTTGATTTATTTATCTTATTATTAGGTGTTCTGTCTTACGACAGGTCCGTTCATTTTGTTAGTAAACTTAGACCAGCAATGCGCCCTGTCCCCTTCCCCCTTCAGCTCCCAGAATATTCTTCTTTCCTTCAATTCAAGTCATCCAATATTTGAATCCTCCTTCTTTCTAAGCTCCTCTTTCCCTCAACCTTTACTTCTATGACGTCTGTTGTTTATTTAAATGTCTTTATTCGTTCTGGTAACGCTAAGGTGTAACACCTTGTCTTAATACCCATCTACAAACTCAAAATCTGTAAGATGCGTAGTACTCCGTAAGCGATCGACTCCACACTAACAGATTGCTATGTCTGCAAAGTCCTGATCCTTACGTCCTTAGTCCTTACCCTTCCGTAGAAATCGTACCAACTTTGACTTTCTAAGGACTAGTTATTACGGACGGCTATGGACTAACAACCATTGCAAAGAAAATGTGTGTGTGCGCGCGCATCTAAATGATAGCACCAATTGCAGCGAGAGGATCCATTGCTTTGGGAGAAAAATAAAAAAATTACAGTTTTAGAATTAAAAAACCCCTAGAAGCGGCATCACATAAACAAGTTTTCTGAGAAATATCAGGTTTTAAGAAAGAGTGTCATTACTTTGGTACATTAAAACTTCCCATTAGTATTCAATAACCTTTGCTACACGAATAGTTTATTTGGTCTTAGTCTCCGTCCGAGTATTTCATTGGGTGGCACGGTCACGTGATCAAGGATACGAACTGTGTTCACGGAATTTCCATTTCTTAAGGTCATTAAGGACTTAATGACTATACTGATGTGGACTTATGGACTATATAGACGAGGCTTAATCATTATTACTAACCCGGCAATAAAATTATTTAAATTCGTCACGGATAATTCCAATGAGACAAAATATTTTACATCCATTATTGTTTCCAAACGACCCGCCTTGGTGGCGTAGTTGGCTAACGCGCTAGTCGTGTTGAGCTCGACTGCTGAGGACGGGAAGATCGAGGTTCGAATCTCGGTCGGGTGAACTGGAGGTGGTTTTTCCTAAATGGTTTTCCACTCTCACTACACGCAAATGCGGGTTCACTTTCACTTATACAACCTCCCCAAATCCTAATCCATTAGAGTAATTAGTACTTAAAGCGTATAACCCGAACGGGTAGTAAGACGCGGTGCTAAATATTATGTTTCCAAACTGTGGCCTGTGCCAGTTTTTTATCCAAGCCATATATTTTCCACTACCGGCTGGCTAGGCCTGTCATAGCTTCATATGCCTTATAATATAACTTAAGACTAGGCTATGCACAGCATCCAGTCCCCGGGCGTTAATTTATCACTGTGAAAGTGTAAGCCCACATTTCACCAATGATAAATATTTCGGCCACTCCAGGAATCTAGCCCAGGACCCTTAGCTCAGTGGGCAGATATGCTACCAGCTGAGCCAAAGTGTCAGCTTACAAATAGATAGATTATCAACGAGTAAAATATATTGGATACGTGTGTTAGAAACTGAATGTAAGCACAACTAAAAATATATGTGCATTATATTTCATAGCATCTACCACAAATTGTATCTCTCTATTACTCAATTTGTACGTTACATCCACCATTTTGGATCCTAAATCTTGTGTTTCTCGAGTTTTGAATTTTTCTCATAAAGATGGCATATTACCTAGCGTCCATACCAAATTTAAGCTCTTTAGGACTCAAGTTCCACGTTGCATCCATCATTTTGGATCCGCTATCTTGTATTTTTCGTGTTTTGAATTTTTCTCATAAATCTGCAATGTTCCACAGAATCAATAACAAATATTAGCTCTCTAGGATTCAATTAATACGTTTCGTCCACCATTTTGGATGAGTGATACAAATCTGTAGCACAACCTCCTTCGGAGGGTAAGTAAAGCCGTAGACCCCATGTCGATTGTGGCGTGTAAAGGAACCCTGGAAAGTATGTGAAAATACTTTTCCCAGCAAAATTGGTGAGCTCTTTTGTGATCGCCCATAGAAATTCCCGTGTGCCGATATAATCAGTCAGTTCAGAAAGTGCACGTTAAATACTTCAAATTAAAAAAAAGAGGTTTGAATAATTATATCCGTAAGGCTCACGCACACAATATTCGAGGATGGCTCACTAACAGTAGACTAAATATATCTTGTTCAAACCTCTAAAAGAAGGTTTAGTAATCCAACTATTTTTGTTTGAGCTTTAATCGATTAGTTCTCCTCAAATATCGACAAGTTTTTGATCGAATTATCTAACTAGATTATTTTATTAAAAAATTAGGATAAAAATATATGTGAGATGGAGTAGGGAGGAGGGTTGGAAAGCCCAAATCGGGAATATTTTCCGAGCCGATGCGATACTCCATAATGTGAGCCTAACTTTCAATGGTCAAGTTTCTTTAGTACATCACTTAATGTGCGGCAGAAGGGAGCGCGAGTAATTTTACAGTTTTTATAGCATTACATTTGTTTGGCCAAAATAAATCAAATATTTCTCCAGTAGCAACGTAGAGTTTAGTTTTCTGCACATGCTAATATCAACATTTCTTGAATATCTGACAAGGGTGTCCTGGAATGTTGTCAAAACCTTTTAAATAAAGAGAAAATGTTTTGACAACATTCCAGGACACCCTTGACAGATATTCAAGATCTGTTGATATTAGAATGTGCAGAAAACTTAACTCTATGTTGCTAATGGAGAAATAACTTGATTAATTTTTGCCAACAAATTTATATTTTATAAAACCTGAAAAATACTTGCACTGCCTTCTGCCGCACCTTAAAAATGTTGTTTCATTTCCAAGGTCTAGTTAATTTTAACCTTAATTTCTTTCGTTGTTTTTATTTTCATACAAAATCTAGAACCTGTTCTGTACTACCATCACCATTAGTCATTTCAAGGTGGTGTTGGCCGAAAACACTTATCTGATTATTCATTAACAAAAATAATACATAGAGTGGGTTCGGTTATTATTTTTTAACTGTTAACGATGACAGCACTGAAAGGAATAAAGAAAATTAATAATTATAACTCATGCACATATAATGACGTCAAAGTCACATCAAATTAGATAGATATTTCCTATACAAGAGAAAACTAGCATATGTTGGCAGTCGGTATTTAATGTCGTTAAATATTGCGTTTTATTGTGTTTGTTGAACTCACTTTGAATCAATTATACTTACCTTTACTGGAATTAGAAATATACAATAATGCAATTTATATATATTTTTATACTCCTTTTATAATAATTTCATCTTCGATTCAATGGCTCTCTGAATAAAAGCTTTATTAATTAAGAACAATGTTTACCGCATAGATTTCTTTGTTTGACCCAATTTTAAAAGTAAAAAGTATGACGAATTGTGCATACTCTTTGGGTCTATTATAGTTTGGAATAAGATTTTAATCATCATCATCTGGTAATCAAGCTTACGATTGGTTATGCTGATGATCTCCACTTTTGCCTATTCTGTGCCAATTAAAAAATATATATATATATATAGTTGTACCTTCTTCTGCCAATATTACCCGCTATATGTTTCATGTATTCCTGTCTTGGCCTCCTTGAAATTCTCCCTTACATATCTTGTAATGACCCTGTTCTGGGATCCTCTCAGTTATTTGAAAGTCATGGATGAAGTAATATTTTTTAAAGAACACTATGTAAATTCCCTTATATGCTTCATTCATGGATGACTAGGCAAAATTGAACGATTTTATTTTCAGTACAAGATTCTAAATTAAAGTTATATCTTTATTATTAATATCATTTTAATTAATTATTATTTATTTTAATGTGTTTTAAGCCCATAAGGTATTTTCAAAAGTAAATTTAAGTATAATACATACTAAACCACTCTTTGTTTAAAATTTATTCCGTTCCATATTAATAATAATATTTAGCACCGCGTCTTATTACCCGTTCGGGTTATACGCTTTAAGTACTAATTACGTTAATGGATTGGGAAGGGTGAATTAGAGGAAGTGAACCCGCATTCGCGTGGAGGGAGAGTGGAAAACCATTTAGGAAAAACCACCCCCAGTTCAGCCGACCGTAGATTCGAACCTCGATATCCCCGTCCTCAGCGGTCGAGCTCAACACGACTAGCGCGTTAGCCAACTACGCCACCGAGGCGGGCCCGTTCCATATTAAAAAGTGTGGTAATGAGTTGGCCAGGTTTTAGTCCAAACAGATATTGGACCACCAATAAGAAGCTATCTCTCATAAAATCAGACTGTCAAAAGTTCTCTTATTGGTTGGTTTAGCACCAAAGAGAAGGGGCCCCAGAAGCAAGGGGTAAGTTGGATATTAGGATTTGGAGAAGCTTTCTCCGCTTCGGTTAGTCGTACAAGTGAGATCTGTGTCAGTGTCAGATACAATTTTAATTATAAATTTGGGTTTTAACTCAATAAATAGTGCAATCATTTTGAACTCAACTAGCTTGGGAACTTAATAACCCAATTTTCTAAAAAAAAAACTAACTAAAGGGGGTAAGATACAACATCCGGTAGCGGATTTAGGCTTAGGCCCGGGCCTAAGGCGGCAAATTTTGAGGGGCGCCAAAATTTTTAAGATGACTAAATTAATCAGATAAAAATAATTTATATTTTAATTACAAGCAATTTATTATTAATTCTATATTTAATTATGTTAAAAAAATAAATGTTTAATTTATACCTGAATTAGATTTCTTATTATTATTATTATTTTCATTATTTTATACACACACACATATATGTATATATATGTTTATATATATATTGTTACAAAAAAAAAGGGCGTCATATCGTCTCGGGCCTAGGGCGTCCTCAAACCTAAATCCGCTACTGACAACATCATCCCAATCATCATCCAATCGTGTGCTAACCGCGCTAATAAGCAACCCAAGATGGACGAATAAGGCGAGAACATTGAGGTTCGCCATGATTGGCTCCCTAACTATAAGACCTGTTAGAAGGAAACGTTATAAACTCCTTCTGTAATCTTCGTCAAACTATAATGTCACAGTATAATATTCATATTACGGCCTACCATGTCAACTCTTCTTTTCTGTATACCTTACCAAAGCTTCCTTTCTTCAGTTACTTTTATTAACACTTCTGTATCTGGTACTATCTCTATCCATGATATTTTCAAAACTATTATGTAACCTCACGTTTCAAATGCTATTGTCCCTACCCAACCCCCCCTCAAGTGGGCCTAATCTGTCAGGATAGCTTGCAGTGAAGAGTAGGGACGATGACAAAATAAATGTGTAGGTTCGTAATTTGGTTTTTAGGGTTACAACAAAAATGTGATGTTAAAAATATGTTACAAAAATATATAAAGACTTTGACGCAGACGCGCGTGAAAAAAAACTGGCTTGGTAATGAATAACTAACTTGGCTTGACTGATCCCTCCAGGGATTCAAACCTGTTATCTTGGGTACGACGGTTGCCCTCCAGCCCAAGCACCCGATGACCGCGTAGCCCCGAAAATGGGCAGAGTGACCCCTCTGAATAGATGATATTTTGTCAGCCCCGATAGCTCTAAAACTTCAAATCGGCCTAATTTCCGAGGACAGCGAGGACAACTTGTTTTGAGTTGAGTTCTTTCGTTCACTTCTTTCAACAGTACCGTGTTAGTTTTAAACAAACATCCCAATCTAAGACTAATATTTTCCTTTCAATCTCACCGGTGGTCTATGTTTTACATTCGTAAGCCACAACGGTCCATACATATGCCTTTAGGAAAGAATCAGTAACCAATAACATACCTTTATTGTTTCTATTAACTGTTCTGTTTTATGAGAGGTCCATCCCTTTTGTCAGTGAACTTAGACCGCCAATGCGCCCTCTCCTATGCCTTCTCCTTGAGCTCTCAGAATTTTCTTCCTTCCTTCCTTCAAGTCTTATTTATATTTGAATCCTCCTTCTTTCTGAGCTTCTCT